>VMDO01018480.1:0-42070 GCA_007922755.1 Pedetes capensis
TTCCAGTAACAGATTAAACCTAAAGATACAATCAAGGAACAAAGTTCAGATCTATACTCATGTTAAAAATAGTAGCTAAAGAGACAACAAAGTTCAGCAAAGCCTCTGATGTGTTGTTTCCTCATTCCACAGGTAGCAGAGCTTCCCGCTATGGTCACATCTGTCACGTAGCCATTTATGCAGGCATTGCCTTAGCTCAGGTCGGGCCTATGGCTCCCGACATTTTGACATTTTGTACAGAGCTTTTCCATCGTCATGCAGTTTAAATAGGCTTTGTTGTTGTTGTTGTTAGGTGCCGTCGAGTCGGTATCCGACTCATAGCGACCCTCATAGGGTTTTCAATGGCTAAGTGCTTCGGGATTGCCTTGGGAGTGGATTGCCAGGCCCTGCTCCCATTTTTGCGGTGCTGGGAATTGAACTCGGGGCCTCAGAGACTGCAGCGCAGCGCTCTACCACTGAGCTAATTAAATAGGCTTAGAGTTTCCTTATTAACAGTTCCTTCTTCCATTTGGTAAGTTTTTCCTTCAATTTATTTATTTCCTATCATATTTTTGTATAAACAACAATAAGAATCTAGACTGTATCTCCAGCAGTTCACAGGTACAACTCAGCTACTCAAATTCATTGCTTAAAAGTTTTGCTTTTTGCATACCTTCAGAATGTAATTCTGAAGCACTTTGTCATGTAAAAAAGTGTTGGCTATATATAAGATCTGTTTCTTCTAGTTTATAGTAACATGTTCCTCATTTCATTCTAAGTCGTTTCCACAAGACTGTTTCTATTTCTATCAACAGTATGTTTATGATTATTTAGATATTCTCTAAGATAATATAGGCTTTCCCTACCTGATTTAATTATTTTTTTCAGTAGTCCACTTGTTATCTCAGTTAAAAGTCACTTCACACATTTAGGAATTTGTTACAGCAGCACCCATATCCTGGGTATCTAATTTAAGTTCAGAAGATATTCTTGCTACAGAGAAAATGCATTTGTATATACATAAACATAATCTGGGCAAATAAGACTGGGAAGGTAGGTTGGGATGAAATGCACATTGTTGGGTATGGAGCTAATGAGCAGGAATAACTTACAAGGTTATGAAGAGGTATTGAAGGTTTTCAGACAGAAGGCTAATATTTAGGGGAATTATTTTTGTAGTTTTATATGTGAGACATTAGATACTAATACTTAAGAATTTCTATGTTACTTTGTGAGTGAAACAAACTTTTAAATATCTAAAAAGAAACTACTATTAAACACTATTCTAATTTATTCAAAGCAAACAGTGCTTTTTAATGAGCAATTGCTTGCTTAAGGACTGCACTTTCAAGGGCAATGCAAAGATTTTACTCTCCTACATGGTACTATTATAGACAAAAATGCTTTCAGTGAAGATATTGCTCTTTCAGATTTAAGGAAAACTTTCCAAAAATCTTTCAGATTATAATATTTACACTATGAAAGGGCAAACAAATAATACTTTACTGCATTCCCTATGGTTCAGGTAGAGACAACACTGTATTCTTGAATGACAAAAATTATTTTTCTTCACCCCTTCACCAATGTCTGAAAACATGTAAAATTTTTGCCACGTCTCAAAAACATTTAATACAAGTTAAATTGTCTGTTTGTTTTCCATTTTATGCTATTTTATCTGTTTTGCTGATTTGCTTTACATTTATTTTTTTTTAAATAATACACACTTTAAAACGGACTTCATTTATAGAAACCCATATCATTACTATCTATGAAGAAACTGGTAGTAAAAGGAAGGGATATATTTCATATATAGTTGTTATTGTTGTTGTTGTGTGCCGTCGAGTCGTGTCCAACTCATAGCGATCCTTATAGGGTTTTCAATGGCTGATTGTTTCGGGATTGCCTTGGGAGTGGGTTGCCACGTCCTTCTCCCATTATTGTGGTGCTGGGAATCGAACTCTGGACCTCAGAGACTACAGAGCAGTGCTCTACCAACTGAGCTAAATCCCAGCCCTTTGATATATATATAATATACAATATATATACACACATATATTACAGCAACAATAGGAAACTATTACAAATTATGGTATATATGTATATATGTTTTTGTTAGGTGCTGTCGATTTGGTGTCTGACTCATAGAGACCCTACGTACAATAGGCCAAACACTATTGTCAGTGCTTCTCTGCTATTCATAGGGTTTTCAGTGGCAGATTGTTTTTTGGGAGTGGGTTGCCAGGTCCTTCTCCCTTCTCCCACATATATATATATATATATATATAATCAAAATTTGTGTGTTTATATATATGTATGTATGTATGTATAATTATACATATGTGTGTATATACTATATATATATATATATATATATATATATATATATATATATATATATATTCTGGATATGAGAAAAAACATACAGTATTTGTTTTTCTTTCTTCCCCTATTGCCCTCTCTTTCACAATATCCAGTGTATGGAATTTCTCAGCACAAAGAAGAATGCAATTATCTCATTTACAGGAAAATGAATGGAATCAGAGATCATCATGTTAAGTGAAATATGAGAGACTCAGAAAGCAGATCACTTTTTTTCTCATATATGGACTTTAGGTTTAAATATATATGTAATTTAAATATATCTATATCTATATCTATCTATCTATATATATATATTTCATATACATGTCATGGAAGAAAAAAGACTGTGTGGAGGGAGAAAGGGGATGAAAGGAGGAAGGAGGGGGACAACATTTCCTTTTTAAAGAAAACAATTCATCTGTTATGCTACAAAGTAATATGAACATGCTAGCTTTTTTTTTAAACCAAGGATGTTGCTGTTGTTAGGTGCCCTCGAGTCAGGGTCTGACTCATAGTGACCCTGCATACAACAGGGGAAACAGTATTGTTAGTGCTTCTCTGCAATTCATAAGGTTTTGCGGGGCTGATTGTTTCTTAGGAGTTGGTTGTCAGTTCTTTCTCCCAAGCCTACAGCAGTGGTGTTCCCAGGCGGTCTCTTATCCAAATGCTAACCAGGCCCAACCCTGTTTTGCTTCTGAGATCTGACGGGATCGGAAACCACAGTGGTAGACCTGCAGGCATATCAAGGATAGAATAAAAATTTACTTTGCATTTTAGTAACATAATCATTGGATAAAAATTGTCAGAGATATACATTAAGGGTCTCATTTTACCCTGGTTTTAACAGAAAGGTAGAAGTCTCATGCAAGGCCATGTTATGGGGTAGTACAATGCCAGGCACCAAGAGTGAAAAAAAGGTGAGTGAAGCAGAAAGAAAGGAAGAGCCAATTTCTAGATATGCTAATAATTTGAGAAAATTTAATTAATTTTTGATGTCCGAGCCACCATGAAGCTGCACAATCTCCCCCCAGGTATGTGGGAGTGGGAGAAGGTGGGTAAGAAGTATCCACCAGTTCTGTTTCCCGTTTGTCCAGGTTTCACCCAAGAACTGATACATCTCAAATCTGTTTTATGATTTGCGTGCTGAGCCCTTTTGCAAAAAGCCCTTTTGCAAAAAGAAAGCCCTGGCAGTGGGAAATTGAGAGGCGAGGCAAGACCCTAAGCAAAGTTGATACCCATGCAGAAGCACAAACAAGAGACAAATGGACCCAAACAGCTTTTAAGCAACACCCAACAGATACCATTTACAGGTTTCAGAAGTACAAATACTGAATTATGGGTTGAACCTAGCCACACAATAAAAATTGTAAATAATATTTTGGTTATGTTTCACACATAGCACATTCAAAATATGTGTAGTTAAATATTTATATCTCTTTACAACTCAAAAAAAAATTCTAAGAGATGTTGAATTTGATCAAAAATTGATGATTAATCTTTTTACTATTTTGCTGTTGGAGACAACATTTATGATGAATTTTACAAAATTACTAGTTGACAGATTTCTGGAATCCATATTTTTTCCATTTAGATGTCTAGCATCAAATGGTGTTGACATCTCATAATAATTTAAGGGAAAAGTGGTTTGTTGTTGTTGTTGTTAGGTGCCGGCGAGTTGAGTCCGACTCATAGCGACCCTAGGTACAGCAGATCGAAACACTTGTCGATTCTGTGCCAGGCAAATGATCTTATTTATGTTTAAGCCCATTGTTGCAGACACTGTGTCAATCCACCTGGTGGAGGGTTTTCCTCTTTTGCGTTGACCTGCCACTCTTCCAAACATGATGTCCTTCTCCAGGGATTGATCTCTCCCGAGTACATGTCCGAAATATGTAAGATGCAGTTTTGCCATTCTTGCTTCCAAGGAGCACTCTGGTTGTACTTCTTCTAGGACAGATTTGGTTCTTTTGGCAGTCCATGGTATATTCAATAGACGTCTCCAGCACCACAATTCAAAAGCATCAATTCTTTTTCTCTCCCTCTCTTGTTCAATGTCCAGCTTTCACAACCATATGATGCCACTGAAAATACCATGGCATGAGTCAGACGCACCTTTTTCTTCAATGTGACATCTTTGCTTTTCAATACTCTAAACTTGTTTAATGGACAGTAGGATGGGATTTAATCCTAGTGGTTGACAAGGTGGGTGGTTATACAAATAGTTTGCCATGCAGCAAAGATATTCACACAGCTCTGAAAAATCTGTTGATATTCAAATTAGTGTCCATATTTTCCTCAATTGTTGCCCTATGATGTATTATGTACTTTTTGCTGAATATTCAACACTGAAAATACTTCATCTTGGAAAACATAATTTCTACATAAAGCTTTTACTTTCTAAATATTTCAAAATAACATCTTTTCAAAAATACACAGAGCTACAGCTACAGATGGCAGAAGTTTAACATTAGGTAGACAAGTGGGAATTTCAGTATGAAAATTTTATGACGATGAAATTCATTTTACGTGTAACATGAATAATTTATTCTATATAAGCTAGTTATGAGAAACACCACATTAATTTTTTTTCTAGATTTACTTAAGCAGGGCTCTGAGATTCTATCTCTCAATATAGCAGGATATCCATTTTTACTCATTATGGAGCACCCCAAACCTTCTTGGTATTAAGATAACAGGGAGATGCTGGTTCTTTTGATTTCATGGCCACCACAGTCACCGACCATGGTTAGCCCTGCTCCTTCTGCGCTAATGTGCTGCAATTGAATGCTAATGTTTTTACCCCTTGTCGTTCAAAGGTCAATAACTGAGGTGGGATTATTGGTTCTTGCAAATTGTTAGATACAGTTTTCACCTACTCTTCCTGCCCTCTACAGTTATTCAGTCAGTAACTGGGGTCCTATGCAAGTACCTGTCACCATAAGTCCTCTGTCCTTCCAAAACTCCACACTCTGAGTCTATTTCTTCTTCCAGTTCTGATCAGATCTCTTTTACTTCTCAAGAACCTCTTTCATTCCTCCCTTAACTTTGGAAATACTTCTTAATTTCTTTCTCTGAGGAATACATAGGATTTTTCTTCAACAAAAATACAAATGAATTGACAATTTTCCCTAAGCAGTAAGAATGAGTCAGATATTATAATTTCATTGGAAATCTTGACACAAGAGCAATGCCATATCATAAAAATGATTGTGAGGTAAATTTAATGCTCAATTATAATAATGATAGTTAGCTGAGCACAGTGACACATACCTGTAATCCCAGCAACTAAAGAGGCAAGCGGATTGTGAGTTCAAGGCCAGAGCCAGCATGTGTAACTCAGTGAGACTCTGACTCAAAATAAAAAGTGAAAAATGGGGTGGAGGTGTAGCTCAGTGGTAGAGTGCTTGCAAAGTAAATGTGAGGCCCTGGGTTCAACCCCCAGTACTGAAAAATAAACAAACAAACAAGCTGCTGCTAATTTGGTTTTCCCACAATTTTAATTCTTTCCCTAGCCTCAGTCCCTTCCTTCACATTATTTCAATATTTAGTTTTACTATGCAATGTGTCTTTTATTAAAAGATTCTTATAATCTTTCTGTAATAGTATGAGATGCAAGGAAGGAAGTATTACTTAAAATTGTTTAGAAACTATAGTATAACATTTATATATTCTGAGAAATGTCTCTTAAAGGAATCCATCAGTGAATTCTTTTCAAATATGAATGGCTATTTCTTCTATTTTATTTTATTTATTTCCTATTTTATACATGGTAATTTTGTGTTTCCATACCAAGTATACATTCACATATAATCTCTGTAACATGTAGCTGTTCTGTGTGTGTGTATGTGTGTGTGTGTTTGTGTGTGTGAGTGTGTACATGTGCATTTGTATAGATACCTATATGAAATTGCTAGATGATAGATAGATACATACATACAGACAGACAGACAGAAGTAGATATACAGGCAAGTTCAGGTCAACAGAGGTAAATTTTTCTTTTAATATAATTCAAAATATAAAAAGATACTTTTCGGAATCAAAGGGAATCAATATCACAAAAGTGAGCAATCACCCAAAAACTCATGGTAGAAAAACAAAGGCTTCTAGCATTATGTAAACAGAGCCAGTAATGTCAGAACTTCTACAAGAAAAAGAAAGTTTCCAATTATTTATTTTGCAAAGTAAAATCTGTGATAATGGTTTTCTAGACAAATTCACTTATTAGCTAGCTGACCTTCATTCACCTAGCCATCTTTACTTTTACTCTCCTTATTCACTGATGTTGAAGGTCAGTGAAATTATGTAAATTTCACAAACATATACTTGGTGATGATGAGGTCTGATGGAGTGAGAATTGATCTTAGAATATATGTTTACTGTAAACAGTATACCTCTCTATTTGTAAGATGTGGGAGAGGGGCATTTTCCTAGTGCCATTGTCAATGCAGCAGTACCAGCCTGAGCATAGGGTTAGAGAGGAACCTAACCTCTACAGCTAACGTAGCTAAAGTTTAACTATAAATAGCTAATCTCCTTTCCATTGGCATCTGGGGTTATCTCATTATTGAGAGAGAAGAAAGATCTTTTTGTGTATTCTTATCAGGTGGTGAGTGTCTGTTTTGTCAATATGGCCAGAAAAACCAGAAGGAAAATATAAATATCCAAGAAAGAAATCATGAAAATGACTTAAGAAAGTGTTAGTATTTATGGCAAAAAAAGTGCTATTTTTCTGATTAATCATTAGCATTTAGAAGAATATATTTTATAGTCTAAAGGCAGCATAAAATATTCTTTTTAAAAATTATACATTCCCTGCTAAATCTAGATAGCAAAGAAGCTATTTTAATAGCTGGAAGAGAGAAACACCAACTCGCTTACAAAGGCAAGAATAATAGTTGGCTTCTCAACAACTTTAGAGACAAAGGAAACATGGTCAGGTATTCAAACTCTGCAAAAAAATAACTGCCAACAAGATTATGTTATGCAGCAAAGCAATTTTTTAAAAAAATAGATAGAGAATTCAAGACATTCCATGATATTGACAAGTTTAAGCAATTCATGACTACCAAGCCAGCATTGCAGAAGATCCTTAATGAAACATCATACACAGAAGTAGTAATACAATCCCAGATGCAAGAACAAAGGAATGAATAATAGATATGAGGTAAATTCATGAATACAACAGGCTAACTATGAATCAAAAATAGAAACAAACACCAAAATGATGCAGACAAACAAGATGTTCTCAGTAACTACACTAAATGTAAAAGGTCACAACTTGCCATTGAAAAGGCCCTGATTGGCCTATTGGGTTAAAAAAAAATAAAAATTTCTCAATTTTTGGTATTTAAGAGAATCACAACATACACACAAAAAAACCATAAAAGTCTGATAATTAAAGGCTGGAAAACAATATACCACATATGTAGGGGGGAAAAGCAAGAGTATGAATACAAATTTTGGACTATTTAAACTTGAACCTCAAACTAATGAGAAGAGACAAAAATGGTCACTACATATTAGTAAGAGGAACATTCAACCAGGAACCCATAATGATACTTAGTATTTATTCACAAAATATAGGTGAATCTAGCTTCATAAAACAAATTTTATTGGAGATAAAGGAACACATCAGGCCAGATGCAATATTTATGAGAGATTTCAATACCCAATTTTCTTCAACAGATAAGTCATCAAAGCAAAAAATCAGCAAAGAAATGGTGGACACACCCAACACCCTAGATCAACTGGACCTTATAGATGTTTACAGACTATTCCATTCATCAGCTGCAGAAACAACATTCTTTTCTTCACCACATGGAACATTTCCTAAAATGGACCACATTTTATTCCACAAAAATAACCCAAATAGACACAAAAAAATAGAAATCATTCCCTGTACCTTATAAGATAACAATGGAATAGAACTAGAACACAAAAGTAAGAAAAAGTTCATAAATGTTACAAATAGATGGAGACTAAATAACACACTTCTGAATGATAAATGGGTCATCAAAGAAATCAGAGAGGAAATTTAAAAATTCCTACAAATGAGGATGAAAACACATCCTACCAAAATTGATGAGATATAGCAAATATAATTCTAAGAGGGGAGTTCATAGCCATGAGTGTCTTCATCAATAGGTTAGGGAAGACCCAATTAAATAAATTAAAGTACTAGACGGCCAACACCAAGCCAGCACCAAAAGGGGTACACAAAGAAATTATCAAGAACAAGTCAGAAATTAAACAATTAGAAACTAAAAGGACAATAAAATAATTAATGAAACCAAGAGGTGGTTCTCCAAAAAGATGAACAAAATTGACAGTTCCTTAGCCAGACTCACCAAAAGAGGAAAAAGACTCAAATTTAAAAAGTCAGCAATAACACAGGACAAAACATCAATATGAATGAAGTGCAGAAGATCATCAGAGACTACTTTGAGAAATTGTACTCTCAAAGAAATGAAAATACAGAAGAAATGGATCAATACATATGAATTAACAATACTAAGTCCAAAGGACACAGCAAATCAAAAAGACCCATTACATTCACTAAATTAGAGACAGGTACAAACATCCTCCCAACAAAGAAAAGTCCAGGTCCTGAGAAGTCCACAGCTGAATATATCAAACATTCAAAGAAGAAACAATACCTAATCTCCAAGAATTATTTCATAAAATAGAAAATGAAGGAATACTTCCATACTTATTCTGTGAAGCCAGTAGCACCTTGAAACCAAAACTGGATAAGTATTCAAAGAAAGAGATGTAGAAACCAATTTCTCTGATTAACATTCATACAAAGGTCCTCCATGAAATCTGGCAAAATGAGTTCAGCAACACATAGAAAAAGATCATACACCATGATCAGGTGGGTTCATTCCACAGATGAAAGACTGATTCAACATACAAAAATCAATTAATATAATTCAATATATCATGAAACTTGTAGACAGAAATCTCACAATCATCTCAATTGATGTTGAGGAGGCCTTTGACAAAATGCAGCATACTTTCATGATAAAAGTCCTAAAGAAATTGGGCATATTAGGAACTTATCTCAACATTATAAAGGCAATTTATGACAAATCTATAACCAACATCATATGAAATGGGTAAAAAGTTGAAATTATTTCCTCTAAGATGATGAACAAGATTAGGATGTCCACTCTCTCCTCTCTTGTTCAATATTTTGATTGAAATCCTAGCCAGAGCAATCAGGCATGAGAAATAAATTCAAGGAATATAGATACAGGAGGAAGGGGTTAAATTATCCTTATTAGCAGATGACATGATCTTCTACTTAAGGACTCCCAAAATTCCACTAGAAAACTCTTAGAGCTAATTACTTCCTTCAGCAAAGTAGCAGGATACAAAAGTATCACTCAAAAATCAGTAGCCTTCTGTTATACCAATAGTGCACAGGAAGAAAAGGAAATCAAGATAACAATCCCACTCACAAAAATCACACACCAAAAAATTAAATACTTAGGAATCAACCTAACCAAAGGCCCTAAAGACCTCCACAAGGAAAATGTCAAAACATTAAAATAAAACATAAAAAACATAAAAACATAAAAACACGAAACATTAAATAATAGAAGATACTAGAAGATAGAAGCCCTCCCTTGCCCATGGATCAGGAGAATTAATACTGTGAAAATGGTTATACTACAAAATCTGTTACAGAAGTTATGTGATCCCCATCAAAATTCCAGTGATAGACTTTGCAGAATAGAAAAGTAATCCTAAAATTCATATGGAAGCACAAAAGGCTGCACATCACCCCAACAATCCTAAACAGCAAAAAAGTATAGGAGATATCACACTACCTGTCTTAACACTATAGTATAGCGCTATTGTTGCAAAAACTTCTTGGTGCTGGCACAAAAATAGGCTTGAAGATCAATGGAACATAATTGAAGACCTAAAGATACACTCACACAACTACAGCCACCTGATTTTTGGCAAAGGAGCTAATGATGTTCAATGGAAAAAAGATTGTCTCTTCAACAAATGGTGCTGGGGAAATTGAATACCCATTTGCAGAAGACTGAAAATAGACTCACATCTCTCAATCTGCATGAGAGTCAACTTGAAATGGATCAGAAGCCTCAACATAAAACTGGAAACCTTAAAATTACTAGTAGAAAAGATAAGGAATATGCTCCAATTCTTAAAATAGGCAAATATTTCTTTAACAAGACTCCAATTGCCCAGGGTACTTCACCAAGAATTGACAAATGGGATTACATGAAACTAAAAGGCTTCTGTACAGCAGTGGAAACAATCGACAGTTAAGGTAGAGCCCACATAATGGGGGAAAATCTTTGCATCCTACACATCTGACAGAAGACTAATTTCTAGAATATACAGAGAACATAAGAAGTCAAACATAAGACAACAAATAATCCAATAAAAAATTTGGCAATGGAACTGAACAGCCAGTTCTCAAATGAAGAAGTATGGCGCAGTGGTGCACGCCTGTAATCCCAGCAGCTTGGGAGGTGGAGGCAGGAGGATTGCAAGTTCAAAAAAGGCAGTCTGCATAATTCATCGAGACCCTGTCTCACAAAAGTAAAAATATGCGCTGGGGGTGCAACTCAGTGGTCCAGCACTTGCAAAGCATGCAAGCGCGAGGCTGTGAGTTCAACCCCCAGTACCACACACACATACACACACACACACAAAGAAGTGTGAATGGCCAATAAACCATGAAAAAAATGCTCAATATCCCTAGTCATTAGGGAAATACAAATCAAAACAACACTGAGATTCCATTTTTATCAGGTAAAAATGGCCAGGATTAAAAAAGTAAATGATAACAAATGCTGGTGAGAGTGCAGAGAAAAAGGAATACTTTTATACTGCTGATAGGACTGTTCAAGCCACTTTGGAAATCAATATGGAGGTACTTTAGAAAAGTAAGAATAGAATGGCCATATGACACAACTATAACACTCTTGGGAATATACCCAAAGGAAGATAAGTCATACCACAGAAACCTGCTTTTCCATATTCAAAGCAACACTCTTCACAATCACAAGCGTATGGAATCAAACAAGATGTCCATCAACAGAGGAGTGGATGGAAAATTTGTGCTATATAAACACAACTGTATATTACTTAGCAAAAAGTAAAATGAAATTATGTCAATTTGCAGTAAAATGGATGGAACTGGAAAGTATCATCTTAAGTGAACAAACCTAGTCCCCAAAAGTGACGTACCATATGTCCTCACTCATATGTGGGAGCTAAATCTAGCTTAAAGGAAGAAAAAAATCTATACATATGTTGGTATATAGAAATGAACATTCATACTTATCTAAGAAGGGAAAATATCAGCAGAGTAGAAAGAAGGAGGATGTGGAAGAGAAATTGGGGAAGGGAAATAAGGGAGGGAAAATAATATAGAGGGGCAGAGGTAGAGGATAATCCCAAAATATATGATGCAACTATATTAACATATGGGAAAATAGGGGAAAGGATAAAAAATCAATGAGAATAGAAACCATGAATGCATATAATTTTTATTATATGCATACTTTTTTGTTCTTTTCCTTATATAGTTCTGTAAAAGATGTAAGTTGATGAATATGTAAGCAATGGTGATTTAACAGTTGCATGATGGATATAGTAAAAGACATTAATGTCTACCCCACCAACATTTATTAATAAAAAATAAGAAAAAATATAAAAATTACACATTCCCTTATTTTGGATTTTAACTTTTTAAAAATTTAACTGAAAATAACAAAACTTGAATTACATTAATTTTAAGCTGTTCAATTTCATTTTGTTCACTTGCAGTTTCCATCTGGGAATATGTGCTGCCAAAGTCAGCCTATGAAGGCAGCATGTATGGGTTTCCCATCTGGAATTGCTGATACCAGGCCAGCAATCTCCTGGGAGACCTCCTTGCATTGGGCACAGACAGATTTAGGGTTGTTTTTCTGAATATTTAATGTTAGCATGAAACCAATATTAAATTAAGTGAAGTCTAGATTATCCATAGAGAAGACAAGGCTTTCTTCAGCAAATGAGCAATCATTCTTAAGAGCATAGCCTTTGGAATCAGTATTTGTTGGTTAGGTTTAGCTACTTGCTATCTGTTTGGCCTTAAACAAAGTATTTAATTGTATAACCCTGAAGTTCATTATACATAGTTATTATAAAGATTATAGGAGGAAGTATAGGTAAAGCATTTGCAACAATACTTATTCACTAATAATATCTCAATAAAAAGTATAGCTAATCTTCAATGTCATTAAATAATCAGGTTAGTCATTGTTTATAATTTTTTAAAAATATATTGAATAATCTATGTTTTAGAAATAACATAAGAGAGCTGGGCATGGTGGTGCACACCTGTAATCCCAGAGACTTGGTAGGCAGAGACAGGAGGATTGCAAGTTCAAGACCAGAGGCAGTCTGAGTAATTTTGCAAGATCCTGTCTCAAAAATTTAAAAAATGAGCTGAGGGGCAGCTCAGTGGTCCAGCACTTGCAAAGCATGCAAGCACGAGGCCCTGGTTTCAGTCCCCAGTACTGCAAAAAGAAAAAAAGAAAAAAAGAAAAAACAAAAAACATAAGAAAAGAGTGACAAGTAGGTCACCCAAAACCTCACTCATTACCTTGGAAGTTAATCACTATTTTCTTGGCAGATGTTTTATTATTTTTTTTCAGTTATCAATGTATGTTAGCAATATCTACATGAATAAGTCACACTACAGAAACAGTTTTATATAAGATTAAAATTTCAGTTAGTTTATGGTCAGGGATAGTATCTGTCTTGTTCACCATTATATGCCCAATGTGCATTATATATTTATTAAGGTGAATTGAATCTGAATTTTTAACATCATTTCCATAACCATATTTTTTCTATTATTTCCATATCTTGAGTATTGTGAATGAACGTGGGAGTGTAGCTATTTCTTTAAGATCTTGATTGAAATACTCAGAAGTTAAGTTTCTGAGTTATATGATAATTCTACATTTCATTTATAGGGGACCCTTCATATTATTTTCCATAGCAGTTGCACCAGTTTACACCTCCGCCATCAGTGTACAAGATTCAAATTTCTCCATATTCTTGCCAATATTTGTTTTTGTTTGCTTGTTTTCGAAATAGCCATCCTAAAAGGGGCAAGGTGGCATCTTACTGTAGTTTTAATTTGCATTTTCCTGGTAAATTAGTGATACTGAGCACCTTGTCACATATCCATTGACCATTGGTATGTCCATGGAGAAATGCATATTCAAGCACTTTTCACATTTTCTAATCAAGTTATTTTTTTCTTGTTTCCTCAAATGTCTAAGTTTTCTAAAGTACTGTATATGTTATGACTATCTTTAGATTGATTTGACCTTCAATTTGAAGATATGAAATGGAAAATAGCTATCAATTATTTCTCACGGGAAAGAAAGCTTCCAACTAGAGAACTCTACGGACTACTTGGTTTATTCCTGGAGAGGAAAGGATCAAATAAATGAAAGATATTGTCATCTATCTTTTCTCAAACATGAGACAAATAATAATAAATTTTAAAAAGTTCTTATGATGTGATGCAACACTATCATGTTGGTAACAAGAGTTAAAGCATTAGAACTCTTTATACACCCAGCTAAAAATTAAAAATTTTATTCACGTAGACAATCAGATATGGTCAGAGGTTTTCTGAGCAAGGAAAACTTAGTATAACTAGACTTGCAATTTTTTTTTCTTTTTTTGGTAAAAGCAATTGACAGCAATATTAAGCATGGTTTAGAAGAGAAAGAATGGAAGTTTCTAACAGGGGTTTTCAATGATAACAGAGAGAATAGAGTTAAGGATAAAAGGGAGTGTTTTCCTTTTTCTGAGTGACTGAAAAAAAAATTGTGCTATTAACTTAGCTAAGAAAAGTGCTGTACATGCTGGGTATAATCAGTAAGGGGAGTTTTGTCTTTTAGGCTGTCAATCCTGTACGTTTCTACCACTCTAAATTTGGCATGCAGATGGCACTCATCATTATAATTGTTGTTTAACATTTATTGAATGTTGACAGTGTGCTAAGCCTGGTGTAGAATACTGGAAAAGAATACATATCTCCACATTCTCTTCCCACCTCCATCTGGTTCTTTTACTTTATTATTGTCATATTTTCTTGGCACATTCAAATTGGTCTTTGGTTTGTTATTCACTCAATAATTACCAACTAAATGACAAACAGGAAAAGGATTTAAAGCACTTAAAAATGCATTCACTTATCAATCCATAATTCATGGGACATGAGTACCATTACCAAAAACTTTGCTCAAACAAGGTTTGTACATGTTTAGTACACATGAAGTCAGAGTTTTACAACTTTGCAAAAGGCTTTACATTTACTTGCTTATTTTGATCTAAACAAGATAGAAATTATTGTTTTATTTTAAAATCCCTCACATCATAGAAAAATGCACAGAATAGTATTTTAAAAATTCAGTTCTGCTGCCATACAGACACACAGACACACACATGAATTTTTAATTAAAAGAAAATTACAGATAAATCAAAATTCCAAAACCAAGTACTCTTTACCTCACTCCCTGTTCTATAAGTGGCCATCATCATAAGTGTGGCAAATTTGATATCCTTCCTAATCAGTGTTGTTGTATTTTTATTATATATATGTGTGTGCATCATTATAGAATATATACTATAGCTTGTGTACTTTAAATTTTAATTAAATTATATTACTTCATGAATTTTCTTTTAAAAATTCTTCACTCAATATTATATTCTTGATGTCTACAACTAAGATTAACTATTGTTAAGCACTCAATCTTTAATTTTAGAAATGAATTATAAATTGTTCATACATTCTATTTTTGGTAGACATTTTAACTGGTTCCAGTTTTTGCTATTGCAAATATTATTTCTACAAACTTCTTTATATGTATATTATGTGGTACATGTATAAGGATTTTCCACAGCTAATATTAGTAATTCAAATTGCTGGGTCTTTCTGTGTTTATACATGTGTTTATGTTTTCAAATTTGGTCAGTATAACAAAATAGGTTTTTAGTGTGATTACCCTATTTCACACTACAGACATAGTAATGTATGTGATTTGGGGGTTTTCGTAGCACACACCAAGAATTGGTAGTGTTATTATTTTTTTGCTAGTATTGTGGTTATGAACTAGAACCACCATTAGTCTGATTTATATTTACTTGCTTGATAGTGGAAATGAATATCTTATTCTCTATTGGCTATTCATTTTGTTTTTTAGTGAATTATCTTTGCATATGTTTTCCCATCCTCCTAGTCAATAATTCTATTAATCCTTAAACATTTGAGATTTAGTTGATATATAATACTCAAAGATACAATAAGATACAAAATTTAAGGTATACAGTTTTATGAGTTTTCATCTACTTATATACTCTTGAAACTCATTACCATAATCAAGATAAGGGTTGTTAGAAATTTTAAATGTATTCTCAACATTCATTTTATTTGTTCCAGGTTTTGTAGCACCTTATTCCATTCTTGGGGTTGCTGTTCACCTTACTATGATGTTATTTGTCATAATCAATTTAAATATCAGTGTAGTTGCATGTACTAATCTATTTTCAAATGAATTTGGCTATTTGTGTTTGGTCAAAGTAATACCTTATAAATCTGCGAATTCAAAGGTATCCTCTCATTTTTTTCCTTCCAATTGTTGTTAGGTGTCTTTCAGTCAGACCCGACTCATGGTGACCCTATGTACAACTGGAACAAAACACTACCCAACACTGCCATGCATGTGATCTTTTTATGTTTGAACCACTGCTGCAGACACTTTGCCTCGTCTCATTTTGAGTCATGTCACATCAGCAAAAGGAGGTTTCAGAGGCTTTACTCCATTCCTGTCATTAAGGTTGACTTGACTTTGAGGAAGCAACTCTTTCCCAGTCATTTCTTGAATTCCTTCCAGACCAGGGGACTCATTTTCTAGCACAATATTTGACATTCTTTCTCTGTTATTCATAGGGTTCCCAAATGGCTAATTGTTTTGGTCATGGGTTGCCAGGTTTTTCCCCTAGTCTGCCTTGGCCTGAAAGCTCTGCTGAAACCTGTCCACCATGAGTGGCCCTGATGGAATCTGAAATACCAGTGGGATAGTTTTCACCATCACAGCAACACACAAGCCCCCACAGCATGACAAACTGATGAACATGTCCTTCTTATAGTTTAAAGTATTTGTTTTTAGATTGAGGTAATTCATGTAAAATTCATTTTTGTCAAAAGGAACATAATTTAGTATTTTTCCATATTGATATACAGTTATTTCAAAACATACAGAGTTTCTTCTTCATTCTTAATTTATTTTATTCTTAATTAATTAATTTATTCTTCATTCTTAATTTATTAATGCATCACTACTACATATTATAAATATATGTAATACATGTATATAATAGCCTGCAGCCATACCACTGTGGTGTCTCATCCAGTCAGATCTCAGAAGCTAAGCAGGGTCAGGGCTGGTTATTACTTGGGTGGGAGACCACCTGGGAACACCAGGTGCTATAGGTTTGGGAGGACCCAGCAATGCACTTCCCAAAAAACAATCAGCCATTGAAAACTCTATGAAGAGCAGAGATGCACTGACAATACTGCCTCATCTGTTGACATAGGGTCACTATGAGTTGGGTACTGACTGAATAGCAGGTAACAATAACAAATCCATTACACTGAGGTGTTTCTTTATTCCTCTATCAATGGGTCATTAGTACTTTGCAATAAAACATTGTACCAGGAAGAGCTGTTCCTTTTATATATTTTTCCATATCATGTTACATAATTTTTTCTTATTCTTCGATTCTTCCAGTTTCATTTTCTCTCTGTCTCTCTCTTTATCTTTATTGCCATTTCTATCTTTTTATCAATGTTGGTGATTTCAGTCAGACTACATTTGATTAATAAATTACATTGGGAAAACTGACATTTTACTATTTTGTACGCCTCATCTGAGAATGTTCAATCTCTCCATTTATTCAGGTCAAGTTTTATATCGTCCAATTTTGTTGCATGTATTTTTATATCCCTTACAAATTTTGTGCAATCATAAATGTTTTGAATAATTCTATTCAATTTCCTATTTATATGTTGCTGACATTTTAAATTTGTATTTATTTTTGTGGGTTGAGTACATATCTTGCAACTATGTCACATTTTGTAATAATTTCCAGTGTATAATTTCCATAGTGTCTTTGGCAAACTATATGTTGTTGTTAGGTGCCATTGAGTGGAGTCCAACTCATAGCAACCTATGTACAGCAGATAGAAACACTTCCCAATTCTGTGCCAGGCACATGATCTTATTTATGTTTAAGCCCATTGTTGTAGACCCTGTGTCAATCCATCTGGTGGAAGGTTTTTCTTTCTTTTTTTTTATTGACCTGCCACTCTCCCAAACATGATGTCTTTCTCCAGGGGTTGGTCCCTCCTGACTACATGTCCAAAATACATAGGATGCAGTCTAGCCATCCTTGCTTCCAAGGAGCACTCTGGTTGCACTTCTAGGACAGATCTGTTGGTTCTTTGGGCAGTCCATGGTATATTCAATAATTGTCTACAGCACCATAGTTCAAAAGCATCAACTGTTTTCCTGTTTCCCTTGTTCCATGTTTGTACGAGCTGGACAGAGCTGGACATTGAAAAATTGGGAAACTATATAGATAATATTAACTTTTTATCTTTAATTTTCCTACTTTTTTCTTGCCTTATTTCATGGGGTTGCATTGTCAGGAAAATATTAGATATCATTGGCAATGTTGTTATTGTCAGGTGCCATGGGGGTGGTTTGACTCATAAGGACTCTATATAAAACACAATGAAACACTCACTGACACTGCCATGGCTGGTACTATGTCAGCGCTTCTCTGATATTCATAGGGTTTTCAATAGCTAATTGTGTCAGGATTGCTTTGGGAGTGGAATGCCACATTCTTTTCCCATTTTTTTTAGTGCTAGGGATCAATCTCATGGCCTCAGAGAGTGTAGAGCAGCACTCTACCAACTGAGTTAAATCCCAGCCCCATCAGTGTAAATGGTTAATCTCAATTATCGCATTAATGAAAATATACCTAAGGTTTTATGATAATGCATGATGTTTAAGGTTGATTTTTAGTAAATATTCTACAATTAGGTATAGGCATTGCTTTGCTGAAATATTATTACTTTAACCATTAGTACATTTGAGTTGTATTAAGAAGTTTATCTGTAATTAATGAGCTAATTTCAATACTTCTCAAATTCATTATATTACAATTAGTGTTTTTTGATAATTTTTGTATTTAAATATTACTTTCTAAAAAAATCCACTGGTTGATGATAAGTTACACACCCATACACATATAATAGTAGATTAGATTGCTTAATTTACTCAATATATTCACGTTTATATATGCAAAGATGTTTTATAATTTTCTTGCATTGACCTTATTTCTTTTTGATATCAAAGTTTTACCAGTCTCATAGAATTAGCTGTATGCTTTCCTCCTTTTTGACATTCTGCAATTTTTAGTATAAGAATTTTGATATAATTTTATTATATTAACTAATGCTTTTATCTTTACTATATTCTCTCTTGAAGTTTTTTCCTTATATCTCTCTTTATACCTTATTCTATATTATTTTCTAGCTTCTTGATTTAAATACTTGCCTTAATTTCCTCTTATCTTAGTTTTGATCAGAGAATGTCTTTTGTATGCTATCTGTATTTGAAAATTTTAAAAAGAATTTCTTTTTTTAACAATCTTTTTGATGCACTGTTGAGGTCAATTTGCAAGTATTTAATAAGAACTTTTGCATCTAGGCTCATCAAGGAAATTGGTCTGTAGTTTTCCTTTTTTGATATACTCTTATCTAGTTTTGCAATCAGTTTGCAATCAGTTTATTACTGGTTTCATGAGTATGGTAGTGTTCCTTCCACTTGTATGAAATAACTTGAGAGGTATTGATGTTAATTCTTCTATAAATGTCTTATAGCATTTAGCAGTTAATCTATGGTTTTGGGATTTTCTTTGTAGGGAGATTCTTTATTATTTCTTCTATCTCACTGCTCATTATGAGTCTGTTTATGTTGTTTATATCATCTTGACTTAATTTGGGCAAGTCATTTGTGTCTAGGAATTTATCCATTTCATTTATTTATCTGTTTTTTTTTTTTTTTTTAAAATCTTTCAAAGATTCCCTAATGATTCTCTGGATTTTGTTAGCATCTCTTCTAATGTTACCTTTCTCATCTCTAATTTTCTTAATTTGAGTCTTCTTTCCTTTTCCTTGGTTAGTTTGGCTGAGAGTTTATCAATCTTATTTTTTCAAAGAAAGCTATTTGTTTTCATCAATTCTTTTAATTGTTCTTTTAGTCTCTATTTTATTAGTTTCTGCTCTGATCTTTATCATTTATTTCCATCTGCTCGTTTGGGGTTTTGTTTGTTCTTTTTTCTAAGAGCTTGAGGTACATCATTAAGTTATTTACTTGAACACATTCTGATTTTTTAATGTAGGCACTCATCGCTATAAACTTCATTGTTAGAACTGCCTTTTCTGTATCCCAAAAGTTCTGATGGGTTCTGTTTTCATTTTCATTTGACTCTAAGAATTTTTAAAATTCCTCCCTGATTTTTTTCAAGTACCCCTTGGCCATTTAAGAACATATTGTTCGTTTTCATGTTTTTGTATAGTTGCTGTAATTTCTCTTGCTGTTCATTTCTAGTTTTATTCTATGATGATCTGTTAAGATATCCAAAATTGGTCTGATTTTTCTGTATTTGTTATGCATTGACTTACAGCCCAAAATATGATCTAATTTACAGACAGTTCCATGGGCTCCCAAGAAGAATGTGCATTCTGTACCTTTTGAGTGGAATATTATGTATATGTCTGTTAAGTCCATTTGATTTTTTGTGGTGTTCAACCCTGAAGTTTCTTTGTTGATCTTTTTGTCTGGATATTCCATCTATTTTTGAGAGCGGGGCTTTGAACTAACCCACTATTATTATATCTGAACCTATCTGGGATTTAGCTCAGTTGGTAGAGTGCTGTGTTTTAGTCTCTGAGGACCCAAGTTCAATTCCCAGCACCCCAAAAATGGGAGAAGGGCCTGGTAATCCACTCCCAAGGCAATCAGCCATTGAAAACACTATGAGGGTCGATCTGAGTCAGATAATGACTCGAAGGCACCTAACAACAACAAGAACACATCTGTCCCTATATGTCCAATAGTGTTGTTTTTTTTTAACAAAGTTGGGTGCACTGATATTTGGTACAAGTATATTTACAATTGTTATATCTTCTTGGTCAGTTGTTCCCTTTATTAATATGTAGTAACCTTCTTTGTCTATTTGGACTAGTTTTGGCTTGAAGTCTATCTACTTTGCCTGATATAAGAATGGCTACTCTCCCCTCCCCCCCATTTTTTTTGTTTCCAGTTGCTTGGTATATCAATTTCCATACTCTCACTTTGCATCTGTGAATGTCCTTGCCAGTGATATATTTTTCTTGTAGACAACAAATTGGTAGATATTGTTTTTTATTCAGTCTACTAATCTATGTCTTTTAATTTGAAAGTTAAGATCATTTATATTTAGGGATATGACTGAAAGAGGTTTGCTGATTCTTTTGTTGGGTGATTTTCTGGTTCGTTCATATACTATTTGTGCTTCTCTTTCTTATTTATATTCTAGATTTGCTGGGTTTTTTTGAGTTGGATATGATTATTTACTACTTCTCTTTAGTTTGTCTGTTGTTCTAATGAAGTTTATTCTTCCCTGTGCTCTGGTGGTGGAGACTGTCTTTCTTCCTCCTGTGTGTGTAGGATCTCTATAAGTATCTTCTGCAGTACTGACCTGGTGGTCATGCATTGCTTTAGTGTGTGCTTATCTTGGAATGTCTTTATTTCTCCATCCATTTTAATTGATAACTTTGATGGATGCAATAATCTTGGTTGGCAATTATTTATTTACAGAACTTTAAGTACATTTTTTATCCTTTCCTAGAATTTAGGGTTTGTGCTGAGATTTGTGATGTAATTCTGATGGGTTGTCCATTGTAAGTGATTTTGTGTTTTTCTCATGCAGCTTTTAATATTGTTTCTTTGTTCTATAATCTTGGCATTTTAATTTTTATGTGTTGTGGAGAAGGTCTTTTCTGGGTCATGTCTGTTTGGTATTCTAAATGCCTCTTGTGATTGAATGTCCATTTCTTTCCCCATATCTGGGAAATTTTCTGCTGTAAGTTCACTAAATGTTTCCAATGTATAGTTTTTTATCTCAGCTCCGTCTACCCTATGGATTCTTATGTTTGTTTTCTTGATTGTATCCCCCAATTCTTGAAAATTATGGTCATGTTCTTTTATCTATTTATTTGTTGATATTTGAGTATAACATTCCTCAACCTTGTCTTTCATCCCAGATATTCCATTTTCTGTTTTATTTAGTCTACTCGTGGTGCATTCCATTATGTTTTTAATTTGGTTTATTCAGGTCTTATTTCCAACACTTTCCTTCTGTTTTATAATTTATTTTCAACATTTCAATTTCCTTGTTGAATTTCTCATCCATTTTGCTGACTTTGTTTTCTACATTAGTGACTTTCTGACCTAGGTCCTTTATTGATTTCCTCACTTTGTTCATTTGCTTGTCTGTGTCCTCTTTGAAATATTTGATCATTTTTACTAGTAGACTTTTAAATTCTTTGTCTGAAATTTCTACTCTTTTAGTACCTTTGGATTAGTGGTTAAAGAATCATGGCCTTTAGAGGAGATGTTTTGCATTGCTTTTTCATGTCTTTTGTGTTTCTGATTTGTGATTTGTGCATCTGCAGGGGTGGATATCACTTCCTGTTTTATTTGAGGTCTTCCCATGACAGGCTGACAGACACATGGGAGAATGATCTCGTTAGTGGATCATAAATAATTTGTTTAGTTAAAGAAAAAAACAAAGAAAATAAAATTCATAGATCTGATGTCAATCAAGTCTATTGTGGAAGAACTATACCTTCAACAATGTTTTTTTAATATAATACCCAATGTGCTCTTTAATTGTTTAATTTTATAATTTAGTTGCTTTAATTATTTCATTTAAGATATTCCTGCTGGTTGTGTTTTGTTTGCAAGGCTGTGATAAATATATCATGTTTATGCCATCAAGCACTTATTTTCTCTTTTATATAATAGATCTCAATTTCCCTCAAGAAAAAGAAAAAGTTCCAGTGCCACACACCACCAGTGAATTGAGGTGGGAGCAGTACCTGCATTTCTTATCCCACAGCATACCTTGCCCACAGCAAATCATTTACTAATCAACAAATGACTGATTCCAGTCTTATAATTTAATCCTAAGAATTTTCCTGAATTTATTGGGAAGGACGGGAAATTTTTCCATAAGCTTTTAGAGATATAGAAGATAAGCATGTGATTCCAGGGGCTGATGTGTGGTGTAACCCTTTTTGAAGATAAAAACACACAGAGAAGCAGAATTGGAAGTAAAGATAGAATTCTGATGGCATCTTGATTTAATTCTCCCAGAAGCCACATAAGTCTCTGGGATTATCAGTTATGTGAAACAAAACAAAATAAACTTTTTTGTTGGGATTAGTTGAAGTATGAGAAATCTCAATTTGCTGAGGCAAAAATGGAACATTGGTCTATAAATAGAAGGGTCTCATGTGCTAGACTTACTTTCCAGAACTCATAGGCATAGAGAAGTAATGAAAATAAGTATATTATGATAGTAACTTTGCTATGTTGCCTTAATTGATTACTTCACTAAACTGATTATCTCACATTTGAGAACATTAATAAGAATACATTGAGTTAAATAAATATGAACCATTGCTTCATCCAAACCGAGAAGATGGTAGTATTTTCAATTGAAGAAAATAAAGAGAGGAAAATTTTGAAGAAAATCCTTATCTAAGTAAAGGATATAGTCCTAAATAAACTCAATTCAGATTTTATTTAGTGCTATTGGCATCTTTGTGAACTTATCTTTTTTCACAGATCTAGAATCTTTAATCACTATAAGTTTTGAAGATGAGATGAGTACTTTGCAATTCCAAACACTTAATAATAAATGGCTTTGCCATCTGTGGGGAAAAGTTACATGAAAATTACCTTCTGGAGACTAGGAATAAAACCATGGACCCTGCTAGACTTGTATAACTAAATACGTGCTTATTGACATCTGCTCTCTGTCATTTCTACTAATATTCCTGTTAAATAAAAATCAAAGTAGTACGTACCAGAATCTATAATATTGAAAATATTGCTAAACAACATTTTAAGAAATGTAGTAAGTTGGAAATCAGTCAAAATCAATAGGCCACTTAAACTCAAATTATATTAATTAAAGTTTTGGGCCTAGCAGAGAGTTAATTTTTAGGACCTGTCTGTGTGATATGTGGAAAGAAATTTTGTAACAGTAAAAAGCTAAAATGCGCCAGGTGTGGTGGTGCACGCCTGTATTCTAAGTGGCTTGGCAGTCCCATAATTTAGCAAGATCCTGTCTCAAAAAGTGAAAAAAAAAAAAAAGGGTGGAGGCAGTAGCTCAGTGGTCCAGCACTTACAAAACATGCAAATGCGAGGCCCTGGGTCATCCCCAGTACTGAAAAAAAAAAAAAAAAAAAAAGCTAAAATATGAAGGCTTATGCCTACAAATACTTATAAAATATCACTCTATAATGCAAGTATCCCCCATGTATCTGTCAGTTTGTCATGCTATGGGGGCTTGCATGTTGCTGCAATACTGAACACTATGCCACCCGTATCTCAGAAACTAGCAAGGCCACCCACAATGGACAGGTTTCATCTGAGCTTCCAGACCATGACAGACTAGGGAGAAGGACCTTGCAGCCCACTCCCAGAATAATTAGCCATTGAAATCCCCATGAATAGCAGATAAGTGCTGTCAAATATAGTGCCAGAAAATGAGCCCTCTGGGTGAAAAGCAGTCAAATTGCTACTGGGAAAGAGTTTCCTCCTCAAAGTAGCAGTAGTTCTTGTTGTTATTAGATGCCCTTGAGTCATTTCTGACTCATAGTGACCCTATGAACAACAGAATCAAGTACAATCCAACACTGTGCCATGATAATTTTATGCTTGAATCCATTGTTGCAGTCACTGTTTTTCTTCTTGTTAAAGTTGGTCTTAATGGTGGAAATGGAGTAAACACCTGGGAACTCCATTTGCTTATGTGCCATGACTTGTTGTTGTTGTTAGGTGCCATTGAGTCAGTATCAAACTCATAGTGACCCTACATACAATAGGGGAAACACTATTGTCAGTGATTCTCTTCTGTTCATAGGGTTTTCAATGGCAGATAGAATTTTGGGAGTGGGCTGCTGAGTCCTTCTCCCATGTGCCATGACTTGTTGTTGTTGTTGTTGTTAGGTGCCATCTAGTCGAGTCCGACTCATAGCGACCCTATGTACAGCAGATTGAAACACTTGCAGATTCTGTGCCAGGCAAACGATCTTATTTATGTTTAAGCCCATTGTTGCACACACTGTGTCAAGCCATCTGGTGGAGGGTTTTCCTCTTTTGCATTGACCTGCCACTCTCCCAAGCATGATGTGCAACACCTTTTCATGATAAAAATGCTGGAGAAGATAGGTATAACAGGCAAATACCTTTATATCATAAAAGCCATTTATGACAAAACTACAGCCAACATTATACTAAATGGAGAAAACTGAAAACATTTCCTCTTAGATCTGGAACAAGACAAGGATGTCCTCTCTCTCCTAATCTACTTAACATGGAAACTGAAGTCCTTGCCAGGGCAATTAAAAAAGAGAAAGAAATCAAAGGGATAAAGATTGTCAAGGAAGAGGTCAAATTATCCTTATTTGCAGATGAGATGATCCTATACCTGAAAGACCCCAAAACCTCAAACAGAAAACTGCTAGAACTAATTAACTCCTTCAGCAAAGTCTCAGGTTATAGAATCAACACACAAAAATCAATAGCTTTTCTTTACACCAACTGCAAAAAGGAAGAGAAGGAAATTTCAGAAAAAATACCATTCATGACAGCCCACCAGAAGATTAAATACCTTGGAATCAATCTAACCAAAGACCCTTCAGATCTCTACAAGGGAAATTTTAAAACATTAAAGAAAGAAATAGCAGAGGACACTGCAAAATGGAAAGAACTTCCCTGCTCTGGGATAGGGAGATATAGTAAAAATGGCTATTCTGCCAAAAGCAATCTGTACATTTAATGCAATCCCATTAAAATTCCACTGACTGACTTTACAGAAATAGAAAAAATGATCCAAAAATTAATATGGAACCACAAAAGACCATGTATAGCCAAAACACTCTTAAGCTGCAAAACTAATGCAGGTGGTATCACAATCCCTGACTTCAAGTAAACTGGAAAAAGGACAGCCTTTTCAATAAATAGTGCTGGGAAACATGGTCATCTGCATGCAGAAAAATGAAAACTGATGCGCATTTCTCAATGTACATGAGAGTTAACTCAAAATGGATAAAAGATCTCAACATAAAACCAGAAACTTTAAAACTTATAGAAGGCAAGATAGGCAATACACTCCATCATATGAGCATAGGAAAGTATTTCCTATTAAGGACTCCAATTGCTCAAGAAATTGCAACAAGAATAGATAAATGGGATTACATGAAATTAAAAATCTTCTGCACAGCAAAAGAAACAATTAACAGAGTCAAGGAAACCCCCATGCAATGGGAAAAAAATCTTTGCATCCTACACATCAGTCAAAGGTCTAATTACTAGAATTTATAAAGAACTCAAGAAAAAATTCCCCAAAAAACCAAATAACCCAATACACAAATGTGCAAAGGAACTGAGAAGACAGTTCTCAAATGAAGAAATCCATAAAGCCATGAAACACATGAAAAATGTTCAATATCCCTAGCCATTAGAAAAATGCAAGTGAAAACAACTCTGAGATTTCACCTTGCACCAGTAAGAATGGCCAAGATCAATAAAACAAATAACAACAAATGCTGGTGAGGTTGCAGGGAAATGGGAACACTCTTACATTATTGGTGGAGCTGTAAATTGGTCCAACCACTGTGAAAATCAATATTGAGGTATCTTAAAAACTGAAAATAGATCTACCATATGACCCAGCTATAACACTATTGGAAATTTACCCAAAGGGAGATGGGTCATCATACCACAGAGACACCTGTATCTCCATGTTCAATGCAGCACTTTTCACAATAGCAAGGATATGGAATCAACCAAAGTGCCCATCAACACAAGAATGGGTAAAAAAAAACTATGGTACATATACACAATGGGCTGGGATTTAGCTCAGTTGGTAGAGTGCTGCTCTGCAGACTCTGAGGTCCCAAGTTCAATTCCCAGCACCACAAAAATGGGAGAAGGGCCTGGCAATCCACTCCCAAGGCAACCCCAAAACAGACAGCCATTGCAAACCCTATGAGGGTCGCTATGAGTCAGATACTGACCCGACAACCCCTAACAACAACAACAATATACACAATGGAATACTACTCAGCAATCAAAAAAAAAAATGAACTAAGGCTATTTGCAGCAAAATGGATGGAATTAGAGAAAATTACTTTAAGTGAATGAACACAAGCTCAGAAAGAGAAACACCACATGTTCTTACTCATATGTGGGAGCTGAATCAAAATTATAAGGAGAACATCCTATCCAAAGGTCAGATCATAATAAAAGAAAAAAAACCTAAGAATGGTGTCATTTTAGATGGTCTAGAAAATGCATGTAATAGTTCTGACAAGGTAAAAAGAAAGTTCACTGCAGGAAAAGTTTCTATCTTAAACAGAACTGGAACCCAAGGTTATATAGGAAAATATTACCATAAAAAGACAAGTAAATGGTAGAAAAGTCTTTGATGTGGGGGTGGGATGGGGGGAGCGTACAAGAAGGAAAGGGGGAACCTATATGAATAATGTACTACAAAATGCATATATGGAAATGTCACAATGAAAAGAATGTCAGAATGAATCACATTAAGGTGTACATTAAAAATTTCCAATAAAAAATCATAATGTTCATTTATGGTAGACCTATAGCCAACATCATATTAAATAAAGAAAAATTGAAATCATTTCTTCTCAAACAAAGATAAGGATGTCTACTCTCTCCTACCTTATTCAATATTGTGATTGACATCCTAGCCAGAGCAATCACAGAAGAGAAAGAAATCAGAGGGATACAGATAGCCAAAGAAGAGGTCAATTTATCTGTATTCATGGAGGACATGATCCTTTATGTAAAGACCTCAAAAATCCTCTAGGAAACCTTTAGATCTAAGTAACACCTTCAGCAAAGTTGCAGGATACAAAAGTAGCACTGAAAAATCAGTGGCCTTCCTTTACACCAACTATGAGCAGGAAGAGAGGGAAATTAGACCAAGAATCCCTTTCAGGATAGCCTACCAAAACCTCAAATACTTATGAACCAATCTAATCAAAGACCCTGAATATCTCTACAAGGAAAACTTAAAAGCATTAAAGAAAGACATCACAAAGGATACTAGAAGGTAGAAGGCCCTCTCCTGCCCATGGATTGGGAGAATCAGTGTTGTAAAAATGGCTATACCATGAATAGTGATTTATATATTTAGTGCAATTCTCATTAAAATCACAATGACAGATTTTGCAGAAATAGAAAAAATAATCCAAAAACTCATATGAAAACACAAAAGAACACATATAGTTAAAACAATCTTAAATTGTAAAACCAGTGCAGGTGGGATCACAATTCCTGATTTTAAATTATACCACAGGGCTATAATAGCAAAATCAGTTTGGTACTGGCATAAAAATAGGTTTGAAGACCAATGGAACAGAATTGAAGACCCAGACATACACCCGTGCATCTACCACCACCTGATATTTGACAAAGGGGCTAAGGACACAAAATGGAGAAAAGATAGCCTCTTCAACAAATGGTGGTGGGAAAATTGTATATCCATTTGCAGAAAAATGATAATAGACCCATACATCTCAATTTGTATGAGAATCAACTCAATATGGATAAAGGACCTCAAAATAAAACCAGAAACCTTAAAACTACTAGAAGATAGGAAACGCTCTAACAAATAGACATAGGAAAGTCTTTCCTTAATATGACTCTAATCATTCAGGAAATTGCACCAAGAATCAATAAAAAGGATGACATGTAGTTGAAACCCTTCTGTACAGCAAACAGTCAACTGAGTTAAGGAGGAGCCCACTGAATAGGAGAAAATCTTTGCATCCTACACTTCTGACAGAAGATGAATTTGTAGAATTTCTAAATAACACAAGAAAGCAAATCCCAAGACAACAAATAACTCAATATACAAGTGGGCAAAGGAAATGAACAGACAGTTCAAATGAAGAAGTTTATAAGGCTGAAAAACACATGAAAAAAAAATGGTCAATATCTGTAGCCATTAGGGAAATGCAAGTCAAAACAACTCTGAGATTCTACCTAACCCCAGTAAGAATGGCCAAGGTCAACATAAGAAATAATAAATTCTGGAGAAAATGTGAGGAAAAAGGGACCCACTTATACTATTGGTGGGATTGTAAATTGGTTCACCCACTCTGGAAATCAATATGGAGATACCTAAAAATAGAACTGTCATATGACCCTGCTATAACACTAGTAGAAATATACCCAAAGAGAGACAAATCATCATATCACAGAGACACCTACATCTCCATATTTAATGCAGCACTCTTCACAACAGCAAGGATATGGAACAACCAAGAGCCTAACAACAGAAGAATGGATAAAAAAATTATGGTACATATGCACAATGTAATATTACTCAACAATAAAAAATGAAATAATGTCATTTGCAGCAAAATGGAACTGGAGAATATTACCTTAAGTAAAGGAACACAATTTCTAAAAGAGAAATACCATATGTTCTCACTCATATGTGGGAGCTGAATTTTACTTAGAGAGAAAAAAATCCTATATATAAGTTGGTATATAAAAATGCACAGTTAAACGTAGTGCAGAAAGATCATATAAAGAGTATAAAGAAGGAGGGGCAGGACTAGCAAAGGGAAGCAAAGATTGCAGAAAGTAGGTAGGAGATAGGAAAGGAGACGCAATGCAGATGGATAAAGGGGAAGAGGATAATCTCAATGTAAATGATGCAACTTCATGAGCACATGGGAAAAACAGGGAAACATAACCCAAATATACATATGAGTTTTATTACATATTAGTCAAAAACTCCCTTAAACTTCATAAATTCATAAAAGTGTAATCAAAAGTGATATAATAGCTGCATATTGGAAAAAGCAAATACTGTACTACTCAGTACCCCACCAGCTTTTACCAATAAAGGGGGAAAAAAGAAATTTAAGGCCAGAGGCAAATGTACAACTTAGCAAGACCCTCTCTCAAAATAATAAAGGGCTGGTGGAGTAACACTGTGGAAGAATGCTTGCCTAGGATGCTGTAAAATCCTGAGTTCAACTACCTAGTACTGCAAAACGATAACCAAATTAAATAAAAATTAAGTTAAATATAATTTATTATTAGCATACATTTTACATATCCATTATTCATATTTTTCAGGTTAAAAATGAAGGGTTAAAATATATAAATAAGTTGATGAGAATTGAAACTTTAATGTTTTAATCCAGATTCATGGACTCTGTGGTTTACATACTTCTTATAAAATATAAACTGCAGATTTCTGCTCATAATGAAAATGTAATGAAATGATAAAAAAGCATGTTAAGTTTCCTAGAGAGAAGGTAACTATATATTTTTTAACAATGCTTTTACCTAAATATCCTGATTCCTCCTACCACATAGGTCACATCTCAGTATCAATTGCTGAGACCTCTTCTTTTTAGATTTGTTAATGTGGAATTAACTTGGGCTCAGTCCTCAGTGCTACTCTTTTTTTTTATCTTCACTCAATTCCATGAGAATCTCATTAGGATTTTGATACCATATTTATGATAATGACCACCAAATTTTTTCCAAGCCATACTTGTATATCCAACTTGTATATCCAACATCATTACTTGGATAATTAATTTCTAATTAACTACTAATCCTATGCCCCAAACTTACTCCACCTTCGGCTTTCTCCATCTTCACTATTATTTTATTCTGTTCGTTCATTGAGGGAGCATTTGGGTTGTCTCCCTCTACTGGCTATTGTGAGGAGAACTGTTCTAACATTGATGTGCAAGTATCTCTGGGAGTTACCTGTCTTCAGTTACTATAGATATATAGCTAGGAATGGAATTGCTGGCCCATATGGCAAGTATATGTTTAATTTTGGATATACTATTACACTATTTTCCATAGTGGTTGGTTTCTCCTTATTTTTTGCATTGTATATATGTTTAATCATTTTCTTTTAACTCTATAGCTGGGACTTAATTTTGTAAATAGAGAGCATATAGTTAGGTTTTGTTTAAAATCTAGTTTAACTTTTACTGCATTTTAAGTCAGATGCTGATATCTTTTATATTTAAAATAACTATGAAGACAATTTCACTGTTTAATGAAATGCTATTTATTTTTCAGGCATTATTTCTGTGTTCCACTGTTCTCTCGTGAAACTCACTAAGATTTTTCTGCAGTGTCTAATTTACTATCAATGTAATCCAGTGAATTTAAAATTTTTATTGCATTTTTGGATCTAGAATTTCATTTGTATCTTTTCATATATCTTTATTTTTTCATGATTTTCTTTTAATATTTAAATGCAGCTATGATAGCAGCTAGTTTTTTCATCTGCTATTTCCATTTTTCCACTATTATGAATCTGTATATATTACAGTCCTTTGTCTTTTTGTTAGCAATTTTTTAAAAGTTAGTGTACAAATTAATGGTTTTTTATGACATTTCCATACATTCTTCACTACTTCACTTGCACATCACATCTGTAATTCATTGAAAATTATTTAGAGTTTTTCCTTTAAAATGAAGAAATACTGCAACACAATAAAAGCATACGATTATATTAAATTCGAATTCTTTTCTCCTAAACATTACAGCAATCTCAGCCACCTCTGATTTGATTAAAGTTTTAGTGGCTATTTGTTTATACTAAATCTCTTCAAAGTATATTAATTTAGATTTCATAGACAGAGGAGTCCTTTAGTTTACTCATTTCATAAATTTGGTCAATATTTACTTAGCTCTATAATAACACTGGGAGAAGGATGTGGCAATCCACTCCCAAGGCAATCCCAAAACAATCAGCCATTGAAAACCCCATGAGGGTCACTATCTGTTGAACAGGACTCCATGGCACTTAACAACAACTACAATGTAAAAACACTACAAATACTTGGAGTGATGCCTGCATGACCTGCTAGCTGAATGCCTTGCCTCCTTCTCATTTTTTTTCAAATTAAGCATTTTGACTATACATATTAATAGAGCACAGATTGATAATCCATTTAAGATATTCACTGTGCAATTGACATATCAGTATTATTGACACTTCCATTAAGCATCTTATGAAATATTTTTTATTAATATGGAGAGATCATTGTCAATATTTATGAGGTGTAATATGTTTCTTACTTGCATACAGTGTAGTGAGATTCATTATGGGATTTTCATAGAATTACCACCTGTATTTTGCACTTGTTCTCTTCCTTTTTACCCCCATATGTTGCTTATCCTCACCCTCTCTATTTTCCCCTGCTGTTCCCCAAAGAAGAAATACATGTGGCCAATAAACACATGAAAAGATGTTCAATATCCTTAGCCTTCAAGGGAATGCAAATCAAAACTACACTGAGATGCCATCTCACCTTAATCAGAATGGCCAGCATCAACAAAACAAACAACAAATGCTGGCGAGGATTCAAGAAAAAGGACACTTATACACTGCTGGGAGCACTCTAATTAGTTCAGCCACTATGGAAATCAGTATGGAGGAACCTCAGAAAACTGAAAATAGTACTACCATAGGATCCAGCTACCCTACTTCTAGGAATATACCCAAAAGAAGGTAAGTCTTCATACCACAGGGGCATCTGCACCTCCATGTTTAACACAGCACTTTTCACAATTGCAAGGGCATCAAATCAGCCTAGATTTTCATCAACAGATGCTTAGATTAAAACTGTGGTATATAATATATACACACAATAGAATATTATTCATCAGTAAAGAAGAATGGAATTATATCATTTGCAACAAAACGGATGTAACTGGAGACAATCATTTTAAATGAAATAAACTAGACTCAAAAAGAGAAATAGCACATGTTCTCACTTACATGTCAGAGAATTACCTTAAAGAAAAAAAAATATGTATATATATTCTCCCTCCCCACCTTGTATTTATCTAAGTAAGATTGGAAAATACAATAGGATGAATACGAAGTGGGAGGGGAGAATGGTTAAGTGGGAGGGAGAGGAGTAGCAATTTAGATGGGTAAAGAGGGAAAGAACAAATGCAAAATACAGGATGCAACTCTATGGGAATCCAACAAAATAAAAAACATGCTATATATCATGAATATGTAAAATTATCACATTTTAATTAAAATTTTTCTTTTTCTTTTTTTTTGTAAAAGGTTGAGATGGAAATGGCAATACTCCTGATGTGATAATTGCACCAAGTATATATGAACTGAATTATCACTCTGTATCACATCAGTATGTACAATTAAAACAGTATGTACAACTAAAACAGAAATCCATTTCCTATTACTTCATTTAGGCTAGAACTTAATGTCCAAATAAACATTTAAGTAGAAAACAACAAAATTTTCACATCCTTTTTATAACAACTTTTTTCTATGTTCCCCAAATATTTATTAATCACTTTATTAATTTACCTATAAATGGAAATGGGGGTGCTTTTTATTTAACTCTTAAGGAAAGATGTAATCATCTACTTATACTCAGCCTGCAGCCGTACCACTTTGGGATCCTATCCCGTCAGATCTAACCATGGTCAGGCCTGGTTAGTACCTGGATGGGAGACCGCCTGGGAACACCCAGGTGCTGTAGGCTTTGGAGAAGGACACAGTAGCCCTCTTCCAAACATCAATCAGCCATTGAAAATCCTATGAATAGCAGAGAAGCACTAACAATACTGTTTCGCCTGTTGTACGCAGGGTCTGCTATGAGTCGGACACCAACTCGAAGGTACCTAACAATAACAATACCTTATAGTCAAATAAACATGAGTACACATACTCCACTGCTTAATAAATACCATGAGCAGTTTACAGGCTTCTCAGAGCACTTATTTCCTCATTTAACAACTATGGGTAATACCTGTCTTGTAGATTTATTGGCTGTAAAGCACCTAGGAGATTTTGTTCCCTCAGAACTGCTGTTGTATTGAACACAATTTTCTGGGAAGGACCCTCCCATTCTCCTCCACATAAATGAAGTGAAAGTCATAAAGCCATTTTATATATTAAGCCTGTGTTCTCCAAGCCACATTAAATCTAGGAGTAGAAATCTGGCAGTTATAGTATTTAAAGCTCAGGTATTGGATGAAGCGCCTGCAGCTATACCACCGTGGCATCCCATCCTGTCAGATCTCAGAAGCTAAGCAGAGTTGGGCCTGGCTAGTACTTAGATGGGAGACCACCTGAGAACACCAGGTGCTGTAGGCTTGGGAGAAGGACCTGGCAGTCCACTCACGAAACAATCAGCCACTGAAAATCCTATGAATAGCAGAGAAGTACTGACAGTAGGGCATGACACAGAATTGAGATTGCTTCGTTCTGTTGTATCTAGGGTCACTCTGAGTCCCACGAGACTTGAGGGCACCTAACAGCAACAATTGAATGAAGCAGCCATGTTTCCACCACAAATGCCAGAAACAAGAGGGAGAGTTCTAATGATATTAAATTCTTCAAATTTATTTTTAAGGCCAAAATACCAACCACGTTCCATTTCCTGTGCTTCATAAAATCCTTATCTTTATAGTAAATTTTTCTTTTGGCTTATGTTAGGTTAAATTTGGTTTTTGGTCTTTGTAACCCAATGATTTCTCACTAATAGTGTTTATCTTTCCCTTGGCTTTGATTGTCTTGGTACATTGGACATTTTAATTAATATATTTTCACTTTTGTAATAACCCATATAACAATTCGCCTTTCACTCACTAATACTCTGTAAGATTTACAGGGAATTTTTACAAAATATATTTAGTTTTTTAATGGCTTGCAGTACAGACGTCAGCATAATTATAAAGTGATCAGTAAAATGCCTCCTCTACTGAACATATTTTATAAAACATTCAGTGTTCTTTCTTTCCCTGTTCCTGTAATCCTATATCTTTAATTATAAATGAATTTAACTGTAGTCTACTATTTTCAAAAGAACATATGAAAAATGAATCCTGTTATCCAAACTTATATGAGTTCAGAACTTAACAACTGGGTGAAATATGTAAATACCACACAACTTTCCAATGTAACAAAAAATGTAACAGTGAGCCACAGAAACAGGTGCACCTCAATTATACCTAAATAAATATTGCATAACATATTGCCCAACATTAAGTTTTGTTTTAAATAGTTCACTGCAATGATATAAAGTCCCAAGGAACAGTTTTGACACGCCATAAGCTATCTTCAAGAAATACCAAAACTGTGTTACATGGCCCCAGAAATCTAAGAGGAAGCTAAACAGAATACCTGGCTCCAACTTCTACTTTCAAGTTGTTAAGAGAATATTGTCCTCTATTTTACATATAAGTAATTGTGACCTAAAAATATAAAATGCTTTGGCTAAAGTGTCACTGATTTTCAAAAATAAAATCATAGCAAGAATCTGTTATTCATCTATTCATTGAATGATTTGAACATTGTTCTTGTTAGGTGCTGTCAGGTGGGGTCTGACTCATAGGGTTTTCAGTGGCTGATTGTTTCAGGATTGCTTTGGGAGTGGATTGTCACATCCTTCTCCAGGTTTGTGTAGCTCTGGAGAGCACAGAGCTGCACTCTACCAATAGAGCTAAACTCTATTGAATAGCAAATAATTATATAGTTAATATTTAGCATATGCCAATCAGTGTGTTTTCTGGTATGGATAAATGGTAAATGGTCAAGATAGAATATTGGGCCTCATGATTTTTATTTAAAAATTATGTTTTTTCTACACATATTATTTTTAAGAGTGTTTTTATTTATTTTATTTATTTTGCTAAGAAGTTAGTTATGCTTAATTCACCCATGGGTTAATTAACAAGCAGGCTATAACTCATTATTATTGTGACTTATTTCTTTGTTCAGATTTTCTTTGATGTGTCAGTAGAACCCATTACAATTTTTTCTTGTGTCATTTTCACATATAATCATCACTGTTTACGAACATTGTTACTTTCAGGAATAGTAAATTGTTCCAGAATTATGCTGGACATTTCCAGACTCAGCTCTAGAATTAGGCATTATCCAAAGATTCCTGACACTGGTTAGTGAACAATACTAGTTAGGGTGCAAGATTGGGAAGATAATAGGCATATTTATTGATACATGTTTTTAGAAGAGGTCAACATTGCATCTGTGGAGTGCCCGGTATGGTGGCGCAAGCCCGTAATCCCAGTGGCTCAGGAGGCAGAGGCAGGAGGACTGCAAGTTGGAGACCAGAGGCAGTCTGTGTAATTTAGCAAAACTCTGTCTCAAAAGTAAAAAAAATGGGCTGGAGGCAGCAGCTCAGTGGCCGAGCACTTGCAAAGCATGCAAGCGCAAGACCTTGGGTTCAAGCCCCAGTACCACAAAAAAAAAAAAAAAAAAACATTGTATCTGTGTATTTATAGTATATCTGCCAAATGTATAACATGAATCTAATATGAGTAAACATCAGAAAAGTCTGAGAGATATATCTGAGAGAATATCTGAGAGATATTCTACAAAATAAATAGCTCACATTCTTCAAAAAGGCCAAGACAAAGAAAAAGAAAGCCTTGAGAAATTCTATTGTACTAATGGAAAATAAAGAGAATAAATAAATGTAACACATGACTCTGAATTAGAAAAAAATAAATAACATAACTATTTTAAACATAATTGTGATTGCACTAACATGGAAAAATAGATTATGCAGTTTTCTAGTGGTACTAAAATGGAAGAGAAGATAGAAGTAATGTAAATTACTTACTATACGGAATTTCCTGGAAGTCTAGTTCTTATTGTTTTTAAATGCCCTCAAGGTGGGTCTGACTCATAGAGACTCTCACAGGTTTTCAGCTGATTGTTTTGGGATTGCTTTGGGAGTGGATTGCCATGTCCTTCTCACATTTTTAATGTTCTGGGGGTTGAACCCAGGGCCTCAGAAGTACAGAGCAACACTCTACCAACTGAACTAAACCCCAGCCAAGAAGTCTAGTATGAGATACTAAATATCAGTTTTAAAGAAAGAGGACCCAAGTTTAATTCTCAGCTTTCTCAAATACTAACTCCTCAATTACAAGTGCACTTAATTATACTGACACTCACTATGAATAAGATAATTATATGAACATATTTTTAAAACTCTAAAGCATTGTACAAATGATAGTCCTGGTTAATCCTAGGTAATTGTAAGATTTATTTATTTTTTTTGACTGAATTGTAGTGTCCTGGGGCCACAGTTTACGAAATTACTTATGTTAACTCCCTTTACCCCAGGGTCACTGTAAAATATCTTCCTCATGACTTTGTTGCTTCCTAAAGCAGACATTATTTTTTATATGTCAGAACATAAACCATAAGCAGTTTGGTGACAGGAAATATATCTTCATTATCTTTAGATTTTCACAAAATAAATCACAATACTGGCACAGAAGATGGATCAGTGATGTTTGCCATGGTAATGATGAACCTGGGTATCTAGGAAAGGCCACCGGGTTTGATTTCCCCACATACTATCTTAGGAAAGTTAACACACTGCTCTGGTTTTTGCTTTCTTACCTGTCACACTAGGACAATGTTGTCTGCCTTCAATGGCTCTTGTGAACAGATGAAAACAATGCCCTGACATGTGCTTAATAAGTGTCATATGATAGAGAAATACATTTTCTAGGACTACGGTAGTAAATAATCACAAACTTGGTAGCTTAAAACCATTAAAACTAACTTACTCAAAGTTCTGCACTTCAGAAGTCCAAGATTAAGATGTTGGCAAGGTGAGCTCCTCTCCAGATTCTGAGAGAGAATCTATTCCATGTTTCCTCCTGACTCCTGGTAGCTTCAATAATCCTCAGCATTCCTTGTCTTGCAGATGCATCACTTTAATCTCTATCTTCATCTTCACATGACTTTCCCCTTTGAGTCTTTCTGTGTCTATATCTTTACTTAGTATAAGGATGTGCCATTTGGTTTAGTGTATTTTTTTACAAAGGGAAAGAGAGAAATTTCCCATTTCCATGTGCTAGTGCTTAGCTAATGATGATGATGATTCAATAGTTTGAGGGACATAATATGGTATCCAGGTTGAGATTTAGCTCAGTTGGTAGAGTGCTGCGCTGCAGTCTCTGAGGTCCTGAGTTCAATTCCCAGCACCGCAAAAATGGGAGAAGGACCTGGCAACCCACTCCCAAGGCAATCCCAAAACAGTCAGCCATTGAAAACCCTATGAGGGTCACTATGAGTCGGATACTGACTCGATGGCACCTAACAACAACCTAACAAATATGGTATCCAGGGCCTCTAAGGGTACTCTGTGCATGGTTTCATTGATGACAATAATTGTTGCTCAATGCTGTACAAGCAAAATTGATACATCTGATGGAAATAGGTGGTGGCATCCTTGAGAATTCCCTCACATACTGTCCACCTGAAGTCCTGGTGGTGGTACGCCTACACAAATTTACTGGAACAGTAGGTACTTGCAACAGCTCCACGGACTGAAGGAAATAAAATCACAGAAGGAGATCACTGGAAAAAAACAGATGGATGAAGCATATTCCTGGGGATCCTCAGAAAAAAATGAGGCTAGTGGGAAGATGAGAGGCCCAGCAATTCCTGGTATAAGTTGATCAGAAACTACAACTGTGTTTTTTAGTTAGGCCTGGGATAAGAGAAATTTAAAATTTAGAAAGTTACTACAAGTTACTTAAGTACAAAATTTCCTTTGAAGTTTTAAGGATCTCTAAATTCAGTGGATATGGATAATTTAATTTGGGGATTATTTATTTAATCCTTTATAGTAGGCCAAATAATCCCCTGAAGATGAATATACTCTAATCCTTGAATTTTTTGAATACATTACCTTAGTTGGAAAAAGAGATTTTGCATATCTAATTAAAGATTGTTGTTGTTGTTGTTAGGTGCCATTGAGTCGGTATCCAACTCTTAGCGACCCTCATAGGGTTTTTAATGGCTGACTGTTTTGGGATTGCCTTGGGAGTGGATTGCCAGGTCCTTCTCCCATTTTTGTGGTGCTGGGAATTGAACCCTTGTCCTCAGAGACTGCAGCACAGCACTTTACGAATTGAGCTAATAGGGAGATTATTTTGAATTATGTAGTGGGCAAATTCCAATAATGTATGCCCACAAAAGCATAGCAGTATTTTCCTCTTGTCTTCTAAAGAATTCTACCATTGCTATATTCATAATTGGAAGGAAAATCAGTACTATCGCTAAAAGAACTTCATGGCATTCAAGACTTGAATTCTAAAATCATTCTTATTATATTTCTTTTTAGATATATTTTCTGTCACTTGGCAGGAAGGTATTATGTTAGGCTACCTCCTTTTCCAGAAAGCTCTTTTATTTCAAGGTCTTGAATGTCTTCCCAAGCCCAAATTGTTGTTTCTGGAAGCTTCTCTTCAGACCATGTCCATGTCTATTTTGAGGGCCAAATGCTCAGCTGTGGCTGCATATATATTTAAGTTTTGGTAAAGAGATTAAATCTCAATGGATACCTCAAAATAAAATAAAATAAAAAAGTAAATATCTATTAGAGAAAAACAAGATGATGATTCCAAACTTAGAATGCAATACTTGCTCAACATAACTAATTTTTTCCATGACATAAAAAAAAAATGTCCACACTAGATTTTTTGTGTTTTCTACAGGTAAAAACATACTCACTATGTTTGTGTGTGTGTGTGTTATGTATATTAATTAGTACATACACATATGTATTTCCTAAAAGTAGCTTTGACTATAAATTTATTGTTTGAATTATTATAGGTATAAATGGTGTTATTGTTATGTGTCATGGAGTTGGGTCCCACTCCTAGGAATTTTCATAGGGTTTTCAATGGCTGATTGTTTGTTTGGGATTGATTGTTTGGGAGTGGATTGCTACTTCCTTCTCCCATTACTGAACTGCTAAGGATCAAACCTGGGTCCTCAAATTGTGCAGAGCAGTGCTCTAACACCTGAGATAAACTCTAGCCAGTATGTATAAACATACTTATTTGATGATACTTCCAAGTATGTTTTCTTTATATGATTTGTTTTCAAACTTCATTTGTTGCTGCCATACCATCATCTTATATGTGATCTTCAAATTATTAACACAGTGGAAAAGTTTATGCAAGTAGAAAGAATAAATAGTCATCATTCAAAGCTTTCAATTCTGCCTTTATGAAGACAATACATCTGAAAGGAAAGCCATACCACCAAGAAAATGCCAAATCAACACAGACTCCATTTCTGAGAACAGTCCTGCAAGCTGGTCTCACCCTTCAGGTTAGGTTGTGAAACCAACTATTGAGATTTACTCATGTCTGTTCAGATATTCAATTGAGTTAATATTCACACTTTCTCTTTATATACCATTTTTTTCAGTTTCTTTCAAGAAATAAATAAATTAGGTGGACAGAGTGAAGGATGGTCTTTGACCTGAGTCTTTGTAAGAACTGCAGTGCTAAATCATCCAAAGCACCAAGTAGCTATTATATCAAGAATATATAGTGCAAAAATATTAGTTACCTAGAATTTGATAAATAATTTCTGGTGAAAATTTATGGTACTCAGTGAAAAATGCAAACAGCAGGAGGAAATGTTATTAAAAATACAGTAGCAACTTTCTTCCACAGTTTTATCTTGACTTATCATGGTGGCTTATTTATTTGATATTATTTCATTCTAAGTAAAGAACCCCCACACGTCTGTCACTTTGCCGCACTGTGGGGGCTTGTGTGTTGCGATGAGGCTGAGAGCTCTGCCACTGTAACCTTGGACATGAGCAAGCAAGGTTACCCATGGTGGATAGGTTTTCAGCTGAGCTTCCAGACTAAGACAGACTAGGGAGTAGGACCTGGCGAGCCACTCCCAAAACAACTAGCCAATGAAAACCCTATGGATAGCAAAGAGACACTGTCGGATAGGATGTCAGAAAATTAGGCCCCTAGGATGGAAGGCACTCAAAAGACTACTGGGGCAGAGTTGCCTCCTCCAAGTAGAGTCTACCATGATGACGGAAATGGAGTAAAGCCCCAGGGTGCTCAACTTGCTGATGTGGCACAACTCAAAATGAGGAAAAACAACTGTAAACATCCATTAATAATTGGAACATGAATGTATGTAGTAGGAATCTTGGAAAATTACAAATCATTAAAAGAGAAATGGAGTGCATAAACATAGACATTCTAGGCATCAGTGAGTTAAAATGGACTGGCATGGGCCATTTTGAGTCAGATAATCATGTGATCTACTATGCTGGGAATGACAAACTAAAGAGAAATGGGGTTGCATTCATCATGAAAAAGGACATTTCAAGATCTGTCATGAAATACAATGTTGTCAGTGATAGAATAATATCCATATGCCTAGAAGAAAGGCCAGTTAATATGACTATTATTCAGATATATGCACCCACCACTAAGGCCACAAATGAAGAAAGGGAAGACTTTTATCAGCTTCTGCAATCTGAAATAGATCAAACATGCAGTCAAGACATACTGATAATCGCTAGTGACTGGATTGCAAAGGTTGGAAACAAAGAAGAAGGCTCAGTAGTTGGAAAATATGGTCTTGGTGACAGAAACGAAGCTGGAGATCCAATGATTCAGTTTTGTCAGACCAATGACCTTTTCATTGCAAATACATTTTTTCAACATCATAAATGGAGACTATACACATGGACTTCACCAGATGGAACATACAGGAATCAAATTGACTACATATGTGGAAAGAGACAATGGTAAAGCTCTATACAAAATGTCAAAACAAGACCAGGTGCTGACTGTGGATCAGACCATCAACTTCTCATATGCAAGTTCAAACTGAACCTGAAGAAAATTAGAACAAGTATACAAGAGCCACGGTATGACCTTGAGTATATGCCCCCAGAGTGCATAGATCACTTCAAAAATAGGTTTAATCCATTAGACACAAATGATAGGAGACCAGAAGAGTTGTGGCATGACATAAAAATATCATTCAAGAAGGAAGCAAAAAGTTCTTAAAAAGAAAAGAAAAAAAGAAAAGACCAAATTACATGTTAAAAGAGACAGTAGAACTTGCCCTCGAACGTCGAGCAGCTAAAGCAAGAGGAAGACATGATGAAGTTAAGAAACTAAACAGAAGATTTCAGAAGGCAGCTCGAGAAGACAAAAACAAATATTATAATAACATGTGCAAGGAGCTGGAGGCAGAAAACCAATAGGGAAGAACATGCTCTGTGTTTCTCCAGCTTAAGGAAGGGAAGAAAAAATTCAAGCGTGGAGTGGCAGTAGTGAAAGATTCTACAGGGAAAATATTAAATGATGCAGGAAACATCAAAAGAAGATGGGAAGAATACACAGAGTCATTATACAAGAAAGAATTGGTAGATGACCAA
>VMDO01018481.1:0-42086 GCA_007922755.1 Pedetes capensis
TGTTGAAAAAATGTATTTGCAATGAAAAGGTCATTGGTCTGACAAAATTCTATCATGCGATCTCCAGCTTCGTTTCTGTCACCAAGACCATATTTTCCAACTACTGAGCCTTCTTGTTTGTTTCCAACCTTTGCATTCCAGTCACCAGTGATTATCAGTATGTCTTGATTGCATGTTTGATCTATTTCAGATTGCAGAAACTGATAGAAGTTCCCTTTCTTCATTTGTGGCCTTAGTGGTGGGTGCATAAATTTGAATCATAATCATATTAACTGGCCTTCCTTGTAGGCGTATGGATATTATTCTATCACTGACAACATTGTATTTCATGATAGATCTTGAAATGTCTTTTTTGATGATGAATGCAACCCCATTTTTCTTTAGTTTATCATTCCCAGCATAGTAGACCATATGATTGTCTGACTCACAATGGCCTGTGCTGGTCCATTTTAGCTCACTGATGCCTAGAATGTCAATGTTTATGCGCTCCATTTCTCTTTTAATGATTTCTAAATTTCCTAGATTCGTACTACGTACATTCCATGTTCCAATTATTAATGGATGTTTACAGTTGTTCCTCCTCATTTTGAGTGGTGCCACATCAGCAAGTTGAGCACCCTGGTGTTTTACTCCATTTCCGTCATTACGGTAGACTCTACTTTGAGGAGGCAACTCTTCCCCAGTAGTCTTTTGAGTGCCTTCCAACCTGGGGGCCTGATTTTCCGGTACTATATCTGACAGTATTTCTTTGCTATCCATAGGGTTTTCAATGGCTAGTTGTTTTGGGAGTGGTTCGCCAGGTCCTACTCTCTAGTCTTTCTTAGTCTGGACGCTCAGCTGAAAACCTTTCCACCATGGGTAACCTTGCTCATGTCCGAGGTTACAGTGGCAGAGCTCTCAGCCTCATCGCAACATGCAAGCCCCCACAGTGTGGCAAACTGACAGACGTGTGGGGGATATATATATATATATATGTTTGAACAAATGGCAAATGATACAAATTTCAGTATAAAATAACAGATTTAGCCAGTGCCCTAAAAGTTAAAGGTAATCAAATCAAAGTCTGTTTAAGATAATCTGTACATTAGATTGAAAAGTAGTTGTTTAGAAATATGAGTCATTTTGTACATTTTGTTAGACTATTCTTAGGTTGTTGAACTCATTTCTTCTTTGTACGTCAAAGTGGAATAATATATATCTTAATCCTACCAGAATTTGACATTTTCTTTGCCTATCCAAACATTGTTGTACTAAACTGACTGAACAAGTTACTTTAAACCATGTAGTAGAAAATTGATGTAATAATCACTTATTTGGCATCAGTCAAGTTACAGTAATGACATAAAAATGTTGAAACATTTAAGATTGCTGGACTGTGAATGGTGCCTCCCTAGATGTACTGCCCTAGGGCACAGCACTAGAACAACTAATTTTTGTGACTGTAATGACATGAACGTTCTTGAAATCCTAACTCTAACCTCACAGTTAATCCATTCCTTTTCCAAATGACTCTGAGTGCTGTAAAGCTCTTCCTTATGTAACTAGCTGAAGTGTTCTAGTTATAGTGGAATCATTCCATATGCCTAACCCAATTACCAGAGGGCAATATAGGCTAAGGGAAATTGCAGTGGACTGAGTGTCACATTGTTGATCCTGTCTTAGTTCTGTCACTGATTAGCTGAGTAACCCAGACAAATCACTTTATTGGCTCAATTCCAGTTTTTGTCTAGAAGTTTTATAAAGTATCTTTTCCTTTTCATTTTTTAAGTTCTTTTTGTCTTATCATGGCCAACCTAATTAGTTTTGAGTGATTTGGTTTATTTCGTTTATCTATGTTCTTATTAATGCCTGATCATCTATTTTCTATTTCAGATGTCAAAATCTACAGGCAACTTCCTTACTTTGTCCCAAGCTGCTGACAAATTTTCAGCTGATGGTGAGTATACATTGTTTTTACCACTGTTGCATAAGGTCTGATTTCTTTATGTTAGAGAAGACAAGTTAAAATTGGTGATTTAATTTTTTTCTTTTTCTTTTAACAAAATTTTAAAATATTCATGTTTTCCTTTGGATAAACAACATAACATTTAAATTGAAACAAAAATTGCTGATGCACTCTCTCCTGGAATAATTTTTATCTGAATTTAGAGTCTTCTTTTAAATGAAACTTACTATAATTGCTTAAATCAAGACTTATTTTGTAGATATGCCAGCTGAGTCTATTGGAACCTTTTCCAGGGTGTTTCCTGTGTATTTGGTATTCCCACAGTTGATTTGAACCTAGAAACACTTACTTTTTCAGAAAAAAATTTTTGCCTGGGTTTAGTATTGTTGAATTTTATTTTATTTTTTGCAAAGAGAAGAAATGCTCTATACCAAAGCAACAATTCTTTTCATTTTCTCTCTTTTGTTTTCTCTTTTCTTTTCTTTTCTTTTTTTTTCTTTCCCCCTCCCCTCCCTTCCCCTCCCCTCCCCTCCCCTCCCCTCCCCTCCTCTCTCTCTCTTTCTTTTTTTCTTTCTTTCTTGCTTGCTTGCGTGCTTGCTTGCTTTCTTGCTTTCTTTCTTTTTTTTGTGGTACTTGGGGTTGAACCCAGGGCCTTGCACATTCTTTGTAGGCACGTTACACTGGGCTGTACCACCAACCCCTTTATATTTTTTATTTTGAGTCAGGGCCTCACTAAGTTATGCAGGCTGCCTCTGGCCTGGAACTTGGGATCCTCCTGGCACAGCCTCCTGGGTCTCTGGGATTAGAGGCATGTGCCACTGCTCTTGGCTCAGACTTGGTTTCTCCCCCCCTCACCCCTCCCCACTGTGCTGGGTATTGAACCTGGGGCCTACCCCTTGCTAGGCATGTTCTCCCCCGCCAGCCCCTGATGGGAGCAAGTTGAGTGGACACTGGAACTAACCTAAAGGTGCTCCCAGTGGTCCACGCTAGGACAGTGTAGGCCACCAAGTGAATAATGATAGTATCGGAGTATAACCCAATGAGTAAAATAAATATGTATGGGTTATTCTGATATATATTAACTGTTGAATAAATAATAGAGAAGCAGAGACATAATTTTCCTTTAAAGTCCAAGTAATAAATGTAGAAATATTGAATGAAATATAAAATCACCATTAGACAAACACCATAGTAATAATTGTTATAGACAAGATCCACAAATGGTTGCTAAAATCAATGAGCTAAAGTTTCAGAAGAAGTAGGATATTTTTATATTCTTAAAGTATCTCTCCAAGATGTTTATTAATCTCAAGCAAAGGAAGCTGGGTATGGTGGTGCATACCTGTAATCCCAGCTATTTGGGGAGACTAAGGCAGGAGGATTGTGAGTTCAAGGCAAGACATAGCCTGCATAACTTATCAAGTCCTTGTCTCAAAATCATAAAAAATGAACTGGGGGTGCAGCCCAGTGGTAGAGCACTTGCAAAGTATGTGTGAGTCCCTGGATTCAACCACTGAGACCTGCAAACAAACAAACAAAAAAGCTAAACACAAACAAAGGGACAATTAGTAACTTTATAGTGGAGAAACCTGGTGCATACCACCTTAACCAAGTGATCAAGGATAGCAGTATCAGTAGTGAGTCATATCAATAGCATGTGTTTTCCTGATAGGATACACTGAAGAGGCAATATACATTTTATGGAATTCTTAACCAAAGTTTCATAAACTTGGTCTGATCATGAGAAAACATCATACAAAACTAAAATTGGGAGCAGTTTTGTTAAATAACTAGTATTTATTGGAAGTGTCAGGGTCATGAGAGACAAGGATAGACTGAGAATCTGCCAAAAATTTGAAGAGATTGAGGGGTACAACAATTAAATGCAATATGAGAGTCTTGATTGGATCCTTAAAAAGAAAAAGTATATTTTGAGGAAATTTGTAAAAGTCTATAATTTGATAAATAGTTTAATACTAATGTAAACTTTCTGGTTTTGATGTGATGGTTCTGTAAGTTGTTACCATTTGGGAAGCATTTATTCTCTACTTTTTTTTTGTAATTTTTCTATTAAGTATAAAGTTATTTCAGAATAAAAATTTAAAACTTCTTGTGTATTCTGAAAGACATTTAAAGCATACATAACTTAATATTACATGTTCTCATCTTCCTCTTTCAAGACGCAGAGGGTGGCATACTATATATACTGTTCTGTCCTTTACCATTTTTACTTAACAGTTCATATTTGAAATTACTCCATATGGACGTATAATGAGTTTCATTTTTTTCCCTAGTAGTGCAGCATTCCATTGTAGAGATGTCTTGTAGTTTATTTAATTAGGCTTATTGATCTTTAGGTTTTTCCCCAGTATTTTCAAACAAAGGTTTTATAATATTAAGAGTTGAGAGTCGAAAAACTAAAGTTTTATTAATGGAATACTTGCAAGAACCTAATTTTAGGACTGAGAAGGTAAATATACATTTGTATACACAGGACACTGGTGTGTTCTCATGTATTAAAATAGAGTAATATTTTGCTACTTCTTAATGAGGCTGAGAGGTTGATAGGGAAGCCACAAAGAATTGTATATCTATCCCTAGTTTATCATTTTCTTCCTCTGCCTCATTAAAGATCACTTTATCTAATTAACTCAACATGCCTAAGAAGAAACATACATTAATGCTAAGTGTATGCAGATTGGTACAGATGATTCAAATATTTTAACAACAGAGTTAGGGATACTACTTTGTTTATTTTATTTTATTTTATTTTATTTTTATTTTTTGTGGTATTGGGAGGATTGAACCCAAGGCAGTGTGCATGCTTTGCAAGCTTTCTACCACTGAGCTGCACCCCCAGCCAATTTATTTACTTTTTTAAATTTTGGGGCAGAGTCTCACTAAATTATGCAGGGTGCTTCTGGCCTTGAACTTGCAATCCTCCAGCCTCTGCCTCCTGAGTCACTGGGATTACAGGCATGTGCCATTGTGCCAGTTTTATTTGTTAACTTACATGTGGGCTTTATAATGTACCCAGCTGCATATATTATAGTTGAGACGCAGTAACTGTATTTTTAATTCATTGATTTTTTTTTCTCCCCTTCTTTCAGGAATGCGCTTGGCTCTGGCTGATGCTGGTGATACTATTGAAGATGCCAACTTTGTAGAAGCTATGGCAGATGCAGGTATTCTCCGTCTATACACGTGGGTGGAATGGGTGAAAGAAATGGTTGTCAACTGGGACAGCCTAAGAAGTGGTCCTGCCAGTACTTTCAATGACAGAGTTTTTGCCAGGTAATCTGTGAGCCCTAAACACTTTGTACTTTTGGAGTTGTTTAATTTCTTTTTCCTTCCTTCCTTTAAGTTTTCCCTCCTTCCCTCTCTCCCTCCTTTCCTTCTTTCCATCCTTCCCTACTTTCTCTTTCTTTTCCTAAAATAAATAAGATTATAATAGCTACTATTTATTGAAGGCTTACTTGTGCCAGGCATTATGTTCAGTACTTTGCATCTAGTTGGGCTATAGCTTCAAAATAGCTGTATATGATGAAGATATTATTAGCTCTACTTTCTAGATAAAGAAACTGAGGTTTAGCAAAATTAAGTATTTCATTAAATGCTGTGAAACTAGTAATTGAAAACTGAGGATATAAACTTGTTTCTGTCTGTCTCCAAAGCCTGTTCTTATAACCTTATTTTTGTTGTCTTACATTAGAGTAGGGCAAAATGGTTATTAAAGGAAAAGGAGAAATCTTTTTTTATTTTTTTTTTTTTTAATTTAAGATGTTTATCAGCCTTTTTGTATCAGGAGCTGTCTTAAGCACTGATGTTACACATGCCATGATTGGGACATGATCCTTCCTTGTTGCCTAAAAGGAGAGACAAACACTTCACCAACTATAAGTGCAATAATAGGGATAAAGAGAATTCAGAGGGGATGTTTCAGTTCTGGGTTTCTTGAAAAATAAACAGGAGTTTTGCAGGGAGTGGAGAAAGCATGTATAAGCCATAGAAAAGGCATGCTACTTATTTAAAGTATAGTATATAGAGGGCTGAGTTAGGATATGGAAACAATTGGAGCTAGGTTAGGCCAAGTTTAAAAGGGCCTGTGGTGGTAAGAGACATTTTTTCTTTGGTGTTTTTTTCCCCCTTTTCTCTGTCCCTACCCCTTCAATATTGGCACATAGTGGGCAGTACCCCACCACTGAGCCATACCAACAGCCCCTTTTCTATCTTATTTTTTTGAGATGAGATCTTGTTAAGTTGTGCAGGCTGCCTCTGTTTTCAAATCTGTGATCCTCCTGCCTCCACCTCCCAAGTAACTGGGATTATAGGCATGTGCCATGGCACTTGGCTTTTTTTAGTTCTCATGTATAATTTTATTTTATCCAAATATGTTGAGCCCCCATTAGACACCAGAGAGAATTAAAAATGAATATGGTCACTAGCCACTAGGAGTTTATAGACTACCAGGGGGCCAAGACCATAAGGCAGATGTAGGCACTGCTGAAGCAAGTATCTGAAATGGATGCAGATGGCAGAATTACTTCCAGCCAAACGTCAACTGGAGGTCCAAAGTGTGTATCTATGTGGCATGGCATTCCAGGGGGAAGGGATTTGATAGAACTAAAATGACTATAGGATATGTCTAGGGATTCAGTTTTAACTCTTGCATGGTTCTTGGACCCAAAGCTAAGCCTGCTTTTTCAGACCAAGAAAAATGGCCTGATGCCATGTGGCTTGCTACAAGTTATCCTTCAGTTTTGAACTTCATTCTTAGTTTGTTTATTTTTTTTACTTTTACTTTTAAGCAGATAAAGAGAAACCTAAGTTGTACATATTAATGTAGTACCATGTAATGTTGGATACATGTATTATGTAATTTTTTTTTTTTTTTTTTTTTGGTGGTACTTGTGGGTTGAACCCAGGGTCCTGAATGTACTTTTGCAAGTGCCCTACCACTGGGCTGCACCTCCAGCTCATTTTTTACTTTTTGAGTCCAGGTCTCACTAAGTCAGGCTACCTCTGACTTCAAACTAGTGTTCTTCCTTCTTTCACCTCCTGAATTGCTGGGATTACAGGTGTACGCCACTGCACCTGGACTTGTTTTTGTTTATTTGAGATACATTCTCACCATTCAGCCCAGGATGGCCTTGAATTGTGTAGCCTAGGCTTGCCTTGAACTTGCCATTCTGCTTGCCTCCACCTCCCAAGTGCTGAGATTACAAGAGTGTGCCACCATGCCTGGTATTAAACATATTTATCTCCTCTAGTACTTCTTCATTTATGGTGAAAAATTTTTAAATCTTTTGTCACAAATGACAGGACTTCATTCTTTTATATGACTGAGTAGTATTCCATTGTGTGTAAGTACATTTTCTTTATCCATTTATCAGTTGATGGGCACTTAGGTTGTTTCTGTTTCTTAGCTATTTTGAATAGTGCTGCAGTGAACATGGGAATGTATATGTCCTTTTGATATACTGATTTCATTTCATTTGGATATATACCCATTAATGGAGTTACTGGATAATATGGTAGTTATGTTTTTCATTTTTTGAGGAACCTCCATACTGTTTTCCATAATGGATACACTAATTTATATTCCAGCCAACAGTATGCAAGGGATCCTTTTCTTCATATTCTTGCCAACATTTTTTTTTTATGTGGTACTGGGGTTGGAACCCAGGGCCTCGCGCCTCCATGCTTTGCAAGTGCTGGACCACTGAGCTGTGCCCCCAGCCCATTTGTTTTTTTTTTTCTTTTTGAGGCAGGGTCTCGCTAAGTTATGCAGACTGCATCTGGTCAAACTTGTGATCCTCCTGCCTCTGCCTCCCAAGCTGCTGGGATTACAGGCATGCACCACTGCGCCCAGCTTTGCTAGCATTTTTTATGCTTAATGTTTTTTTATTTTTCCTTCTTGGTGTTTTGAGACAGAGTCTCACTATGTAACCCAGACTGTCCTGAAAGTAGGATGGTCTTGAGCTTGCTATTTTTCTGCCTCAGTTTCCTGAGTGTTGTGATTACAGACATGTGCTACAATATCCAGCTTTTTATCTTTAGTCTTTTTGGTATTGACTATTCTTACTGGGTGAGGTGGTGTCTCACTGTAGTTTTGATTTGCATTTCCCTGATGATTAGTAATGCTGAGCATATTTTCATTTGCCTGTTGGCCATTTGTATGAGAGAAATTTTTTAAGTATCCAGTATCAGCTGCTTAAAATGGAATAATTAAAGCCTGACTACATCCTTAGTTATTGTTACTATTGTTGTTGTTGTTGTTAGGTACCATCGAGTCATGTCCGACTCATAGCAACTCTTATAGGGTTTTCAATGGCTGATTGTTTTAGGATTGCCTTGGAAGTGGATTGCCATGTCCTTCTCCCACTTTTGCAGTGCTGGGAATCGAACTTAGGACCTCAGAGACTGCAGAGTGGCGTTCTGCCAACTGAACTAAATCCCAGCCCTATCCTTAATTAAGCTATCTTTATATTTTGTTTTGGGTTTCATAACAAAGTTTCATCAAGGAATTTTTCTTTTTTTCAGTACTTGGAGGTTGAACTAAAGGCATGCACCCTCAGCCTACATTTTATTTTATGAAACAGAGTCTCACCAAGTTATGCAGGTTTCCTCTAACCTTGAATTTGTCATCCTCCTGCCTCTGCCTCTTGAGTTGCTGGCATTAATTACAGCATGTACCATTGTGCCCGGCTTATCAAGGAATTTTTAAACAAGCATCATTAACTGTGTTGTCATTAGCAGAAGCCCTAAGTAGTAAAAGATGATACTTAATGGTGGATAAACACTAGACAGACTGAAACATTCAGTTTTAAGGAACACAAAGCTGGTTTTGTATTGAACGGTTTTCAGTGTTTTAGATGTTGTTGTTAGGTGTTGTTGAGATGGTGTCCAACTCATAGTGACCCTCTGTACAACAGGCGAAACACTATTGTCAGTGCTTCTCTGCTATTCTTAGGGTTTTCAATGGCAGATTGATTTTTGGGAGTGGGTTGTCAGGTCCGTCTCCCAAGCCTACAGTACCTGGTGTTCCCAGGCGGTCTTCCATCCAAGTACTAACCAGGCCTGACCCTGCTTAGCTTCTGAGATCTGATGGGATCAGATGCAACAGTGGTACACCTGCAGGCCCTTCCAGATATTAGTCTCATTTTAATGCTTATTAATACATGCAGCAGCAGAAGGACCCCACAACCCACTCCCAAAAATCAATCCACCATTGAAAACCCTATGAATAGCAGAGAAGCATTGACAATAGCATTTCGCTTGTATGTACAGGCGCTTTGAGTCGGACACCGACTCGCCGGCACGTAACAACAATATATGTAGCAGCTTTATGTGTGTATACACACATACATACAACAAATATGTAAATGTCTTTAAACTCTTTTTTTTCTATTCATTAGTGAAATAAATGCAGGAATTATAAAAACAGATCAAAACTATGAAAAGATGATGTTTAAAGAAGCTCTGAAAACAGGGTTTTTTGAGTTTCAGGTATGCTCTTCTTTTTGTATCTAAGACTTGTCAGTGTCAGTATGATGTATTTTTCCCCCTTTTTCTTCCTACTGTAACATTCTTGCATGTATAAATTACAGACTGAAATACTGCCAAGAATATTTTGTTATTAAATTATGACTAGTATCTTTGATATTTTTTCTATTTTATTCATTTAATATAAAAATTCTATTCTTTTATCCATGAATATTAATAAGGGATTAAATGTAAAAATCAGCCACACTTACGAAGAAAACATTAAATTGATGAAAATGAAGGTAAGATTATAATTAATTGCCATTAGTTTGAAAGCAGTTGTCTGAAGTCTTCCACAAGGTGTCAGTATTTTCCCAAGTTTGGCATTTCAAGTGCTTGAAGTAAAAATATACCTTTACTCAATCAGTTTTGTGAAATATCACATTGGGATTTATGTAACATGGTTTTCAGACGTGGTTAAATAAGGATAAGTGGTGAGCATATCAGTGTGTTGTATTTATAGCTTTTCTTGATATTTAATGTCTTTCCCCTATATTGCACATGGCATTTACCCTTAGAAAACAGTTAAAATTATTCAGCTTTTCTGTCATAATTGCAAATACATCTGAAAGCATTTTTTCTTGAAAATCAGTAATATAAAACCGTAATGTTCTTTGGTTAAAAGATTGATTTACATGAATGTGGAAATTTTAAAAAATAAGGCAAAGTTTTTATAATAATTTATCATGGAATTTTTATAAGACTAAAAGCTTAAAAATGCATTAAAGCCAAAATACTGAATTTTTTGCCTTTATTTTTAGTTTAAAGAAGTAAGGTGAGGGAAATAGTAAATAACTTGAAATTTTTTAGGCTGCGAAGGATAAATACCGTGAACTGGCCATAGAAGGGATGCACAGAGAACTTGTGTTCCGGTTTATTGAAGTTCAGACACTTCTTTTGGCCCCATTCTGTCCACATGTATGTGAACACATCTGGATGCTCCTGGGAAAGGTATCTCAGATGGGTTTAAAATGTTCTGAGTGGCTTTGATTTGGGCCTTATATTAAATAAATGTTGTGATAATACTGTTACTTAAGAGAAAAAAGCAGGAAATGAGTATTTCAGGTATAATAATGGATGTCATATAACTATAAGAGGCTATAATATCTAAATAACACAGATAAACCATACAGTATGTGCCTTTTTTGTGCATATACAATGTATATATTTTAAAACTGTGATCATGTGTTGTTGTTCTTCTCTAACCTAATTCCCATCTGTTAGGAGATGTAATGCATTTGAATATATTCCATTTGAATATAAGTATAACTAATATTGTTCTTCCAACAGTTAAAAAGGTGAAAATTTTGACAGAGATATAAGAAACTGTTATGAGCTACTCATAAACAAAAATAGCAGTGCATATTTGCATAAATATTATTATTTTGTACAAAACTGGCAAATATAGAACTGTGTATTCAGGGATATTATATTAGCATTCTTTCTGTGAAGATAAATTCAATTATTTTGCCCAGGCTTGCAGATAAATAGATTGGCTGGTTTAATAACTCCTTTCCAATCTTATTAGCTAGGCTTTTTTGTATTTTTCAGTGCATGAACATTGTAAAATGTGAACATGATCTATATACTGAATAGCCATACTTTTAATACTAGATATATTCATAGGTTAAAAACTAAGAGTGTGCATAATTTATATAATAATGATTAAATTTAGGCAAATTAGCTTTACATAATTTTCTTTGAAAGTGAGCATATGTGTGTGGGTATTAATATGCTTGTACAAATGGATGCTAATTAAGAATGTAGAGTCAGACTTCACAGCTTAAATTCTAGGGAATATTAGATTTGAAGCTGTACTGTGTTATGTGTAGTCAGGTTTGAATTTTGAGCACACAATTATAAATGGTAACCTTGGCTGAAATTGTAAACAAGAAAGTAGTTATGTTATTTGATATCACTGAGTCTTTCTTTTTTATTGTTTTATTTTTATTTATTTATTTTATTTTATTTTAAAAGCCTGACTCAATTATGAATGCCTCATGGCCTGTGGCAGGTCCTGTGGATGAATCCTTGATACGTTCCTCACAATATCTCATGGAAGTAGCACATGACCTTCGACTACGACTCAAGAACTATACAATGCCAGCTAAAGGAAAGGTGAAGTCATTCTTTAAAAACTTAAAAAATCATTCTTTAAAAGTTATTGGTCAAATGACATTTAACAGTAATGAAAATTAAGACATTGATTAAAATATGTAGTGCTGTATCCACTGCTAATACAGTTCTGAGGCATGTATAGTTTTAAATGTTAAATGTAGTGGTAGTATATATTGAGGATGTATTCTTTGTGGTTTATGTAATGACCAGTGTTTATCTTTTCTTCTGTGCAGAAGACTGACAAGCAGCCACTTCAGAGGCCTTCACACTGCACCATCTATGTGGCGGAGAGCTATCCCCCTTGGCAGCACACAACCCTGTCGGTTCTACGTAACTACTTTGAGGTGATACTCTCAATAGACTTTTTCCCTGGGTGTTGTGTCCTGCTTATGTGGTTTTTGTTTTTAGTGTGTTAGCAATGTCTAGGGGAAAGAAGACAAGCAGCTTTGTTTAATTCCCTCCAGGCAGGAAGCATCCTTTGTTATCCTTGGTAGCTCATAAATGGATGCTGAGGGAAAAGCTGCTATTTTTCATCATATGTGAAATACTCTTTAGAGAATATGCTAGATCTAATTACATGTACTTAAAAGGTGTTGATTTTTTCCATATACAAATTTAAGATTATGAAGCAAAAGGACAGGTTGCCTTTTGAATATGTTGTGACTTTAACAGTAGGATTCATGAAGCCTTGATATATTATGTTTGAAGTAAATTGAAACTTCTTTCTTCAGGACTTTAAAAGAAATTGTTGTTTAATTGATAATTACCTACAGAAAGGTAATGTTCAAAGTTGTTTTTGGCTCAGTCAGGTAAATAGCTATGAGATATGACAGTTATATGTAAAGGAAGCTATGTAGGCTGATTTCTGAGTTTTCCTAAATGAAAAAAAAATCCATTTTTCTTTTACATTCAAAGTGTGGGAACAGAATGTGTGTAGTATAATTTTGAGTTTTTTGCTCAGGTTACTTGAACAGTTATTGGTAGACATAAACTATTGAGGTGCACTTAAAAAGAGAGAGACAAAATAGGGATTATGGTCAAAATATAAAAGGAGAAGAATACACTGACAAGTGGAAGAAATGTTTTTTTCCCTAAACTTTAAAGGAGGTTAGAATTGAATGTAAATAGATTATTTGAAAACTTACTATATGTCATTGTTCATTTAGGTTCATTCCCAGCCGTTGGCTTTGGTGCTATGCTTTCACAACTAAGAAAAAAATGTCACCCAAAACTCTGAAAGGCCATTTGCTTTACTTACCTCTTTATTGAAGGTGCCATTGATATTTACAGAAGTGGATTTAAATTAAGTCAGCATATTTGGGATTATATGCTTACTAGTGGCTGGGATTTAGCTCAGTTGGTAGAGTGCTGGTCTGTAGTCTCTGAGGTCCCGGGTTCGAGTCCCAGCACCATAAAAATGGGAGAAGGATGTGGCACCCCACTCCCAGGGCAATCCCGAAACAATCTGCCATTGAAAACCCTATGAGGGTCACTATGAGTCGGACACGACTCGATGGCACCTAACAACAACAACAACAATGCTTATTAGTTATATATGATATAGTTAGTTAGTTCGTTAGCTGCCATTGAATCAGTATCCAACTCATAGCGACCCTCATAGGGTTTTCAATGGCTGACTGTTTCGGGATTGCCTTGGGAGTGGGTTGCCACATCTTTCTCCCATTTTTGCGGTGCTGGGAATCGAACTTGGGACCTCAGAGACTGCAGAGCAGCGCTCTACCAACTGAGCTAAATCCCAGCCCCTATATATGAAATAGGTGTTTATTTTTGAATAGGTATAAATGATACTATCTTTAACATGTCAATAATTAGAGATTATTTTATTTCACATTTGAAGTAATTTTTAAGGAAGAGTGTCCAAAAACAAACATTATATTAATCTTATGTAATAGTTAACATAGTTTTCTCATTTTAATATGACTAAAGAAATGCTTTTAGGCCTTTGAAGACAAGATATATATTTTTTACCAGGTCTAAGAGCTAACATTACAATCCTGGAGGTGCTGTTGTAAGGAAGAATAAATATTTAATGCAATGCACATTCCTCCTTTAAATTAAAAAGCATGTATCTCTAAATTTAGAAGACATGATGCTCCCTTCTTCATTAGTCATTCATCTTTCACCTTCACATGGAGTTAGGAGCTGCACTCTCTCTGCTGTTCACTAATTGGTTAAGGCCACCATTCTGTATCTGGCCAACTTCCCACAAGCACACCTACACTCCTGCATTATCTTCAAAATATTTTTCTCTACATCTCTCTCCTTCTCCCCATTTTTAGGCCAACAGTGGAAAATTGCCTGATAACAAAGTCATTGCTAGTGAACTAGGTAGTTTGCCAGAATTAAAGAAATATATGAAGAAAGTTATGCCATTTGTTGCCATGATTAAGGTAAGCAAGCTTTGGACTTTGTACAGCTGTGATGATATTATAATGGTTTGATAGGACAATAGAGGGAAAGGGAAAATCTAACCCTACATATCTGTTAAAATAGCACTATTAATCAAGGGTTGTGAGAAATGAGAAGTGAGATTTGGGGTTTACCTGTGGTAATGCTGAGCTTATGAAAATAAGTACTATAGAAGAAAAATTGGTTAAGAATTGCTGCACTAAACCATTCCCTTCATGTTCTGCCTTTCCTTCTTTTCAGTTTGGGGAAGAAGCATATTCTTTTTGTTTGTTTTGTAGCAAATATATTCTTTGAAGTTTTTACTAGATCCTATTACTGGAGCCAAGATTCTACATACGTGTTGGTGTTGTGAAGTGCCATTGAGTTGGTGTCTGACTCATAGTGACCCTACCTACAACAGACAAACACATTGTTAATGCTTCTCTGTTATTCATGGAGTTTTCAATGGCTGATTGTTTTTTGGGAGTGGGTTGCTAGGTCCTTCTCCCAAGCCTATAGCACCTGCTATTCCCAGGAGGTCTCCCATCCAAGTACTAACCAGGCCCAACTCTGCTTAGCTTCCAAGATGTCATGGGATTGGACACCACAATGGTACACCGGCAGGCAGAAATAGGGTTGTTTATTATATTGCTGTTGTTAGGTGCCATCAGGTTGGTGTCCAACTCATAGCTACCTTATGAACAACAGGCAAAACACTATTGTTAGTGCTTATCTGCTATTCATAGGGTTTCCAATGACTGTTTTTGGGGAGTGGGTTGCCAGGTCCTTCTTTCAAACCAACAGTACCTGATGTTCCCAGGCGGTCTCCCTTCCAAGTACTAATCAGGCCGGACCCTGCTTAGCTTCTGCTATCTGACAGGATCTGATGCCACAGTGGTATGACTGCAGGCTACATATCTTTAGGTTTAGCATAACAGGATAAACTTTGTTTATAGTGGTTAAACCAAGGTTTCTCAACAATGACTCTATTGATATTTTGGGCTGGGCAGTTTTTTGTTATGGAAGAGTTGGCTTCTTTAGGATCTCAGTTAAATTTGAAGAACCAGTGTAAGACTGAGATAGTGGTGAATTTTATTTTATTTTATTTATTATTATTATTTTTTTTTGGTGGTACTTCGGGGTTGGACCTAGGGACTTGGACATACTTTTACAAGTTCTCTACTGCTGGGCTGCACCCCTAGCCCATTTTTAATTTTTTGAGTCAGGGCCTTGCTAAGTTATGCAGGCTGCTTTGGCGATCCTTCTGTCTCTACCTTCTAAGTTGGGATTACAGATAGGTGCCATTGCACTTGGCTATATTTTTAAAATAATGTTGGTGATTTGCCGGGCAAGCAAATGGGTGGTTTCATAAACTTGAAAATGATTTAATAGCTGGGAACCATGGCACGTGCCTATAATCCCAACAACTTGGGAGTCTAAGATACGAGGATTGTGAATTCAAGGGCAGAGGTAGTCTGTGCAATTTAGTAAGACCTTGTCTCAAAAATTAAAAAAGGGGGACTGTGGGTGCAGTTCAGTGGTGGAGCACTTGCTAAGCATGCATGAGGTCCTCAGTTCTATCCCCATAATAGAGAAAAAAATTAACCTGAGACTAAGAAAATGGCTTTTTAGCACTTGTTCATGGGAAAAGAAACAGTACTTAGATGGTGTCTAAGTCTGTTTTTCTGTTGTTGTAATAATTTCTCAGACTGCAAAAATACAAATATATTTATCTATCTATATCTATCTATCTATCTAGATAGATAGATGATCATGTTGTTGTTAGGTGCCATCGAGTTGTATCCGACTCAAAGCGACCCTCATAGGGTTTTCAGTGGCTGATTGTTTTGGGATTGCCTCTGGAATGGATTGCCATGCCCTTCTCATATATACATATATATATATATATATATATATATATATATATATATATATATATATATATATGTATAATTTTTTTTTCTTTGTGTGGTGCTGGTGATTGAACCCAGGGCCTTGTGTATGCTAAGGCAAGTGCTCTACCATTAAGCTACATCCCCAGCCCAAAACTGGATAATATTATAAACAGTGAGAGTTTATTTGGCTTAAAGTTCTAGAGGCAGGGAAGTCAAGAGTGTGGAGTTGGCATTTGGTGAGGGCCTTCGTGCTGTGTTATACATGGCATAAGGGCAAGTGAGAGAGTGCTTGTGGTACAGAGAGAGAAATTGCCTGAGTTCATCCTTTTGTCAGGAGCCCATTCCTGCAATAACTAGCCCTGTCCCTAAATAAAGGTTACTAATCCGTAGCAGATAGTAAAACTAAAGCAGTGGATAGTAAGAATAATGTTAGGTCACTTTCATGTAAGTGTAACATGTTCTAGACAGCTATATTCCCGCTTATGAACTTGGACATATAAAGTTATTTTTGAGTAGCAAATATTTAAAGTTCAAGAAAATTAATAATAAGAATCTTTTTTGTATGCCATAAGATTATCTAAGTACCCATGTAGTAAGACTTTTTCACTTTTTCTTAAACTTTGCAGGAATATCTTTGGGAATTTTTGGTTTGGTCTGTTGGAAAATTAAAAAAGAGTTGTGTTCTTTTAATCTTTATTTTTATTACCTGAAAGGTTTTCATACATTTTTTTGATTCCTTGTCAAAATAAGTTCTTTGGGTTCACACATTAAGCTGGTCTAAATAAATAATGATAAAACCATATTTATTTTCTAAATCTGAAAACCTTGTGCCTTCCAGTTTTTTCTGTGCTTCCCTAAATCTTATCTTACTGTAAATGATAATTGTTTTGAGGTAGTAATTTTCATTAGTAAGCAGATATAGATAGGGGAAACCCTTGAGTCCAAGGCCTTTCCTTTAACTGTTGAAATATAGAGATTTTATCCATTGAGAGAAGAGTTATTGCTTTTATATTCTTTTCAACATATCCTTAAAGTGATTTTGTTTTTCAAAACTATTTTGACTGTTAGGAAAATGTGGAGAAGATGGGGCCTCATGTTCTGGATCTGGAATTGGAATTTGATGAACAGGCAGTGCTTATGGAGAATATAGTCTACCTGACTAATTCCCTTGAGGTAAGCAGGCTAAGGATTATAATTACTAGCCAACCATAGTAAACCACAATCTAGTTCTTTTATTTTATAACAGACCTTTCTGCAAACTTCATCTTCTGTGTCTAGTACTTTTGCCAAATATATCAGTCAAAAGTATTTTTGAAGAGAAAGAGAATGAATGGAGATCAAAGTTGTAGAAAGATAAAATGATCTGTCACCTAATTTCATTTGTTACCCTGTACATAAAAAACTTAATTATGTTTGTCTACATATTTTCCCCAGATTATCTTTAAAACAATGAGGATAGACCTCATACTTAAATGTTGCCAAAGTCTCTCATATTAGGGAGCACTGTAAATTGCTCCACTTCCTCACACTTCAGATTTACATGATATATTATCAGTCACAACTTCAGAGATAGATTCTAAAAATGTCTTTTTTTTTTTTTTTTTTTTTTTTTTGGTGATAAGATCTCATTTTATATCTTAGGTTGGCCCCAATCTTGTAATCCTCCTGCTTCATTCTCCCAATTGCTGGTATTAATGCTGGTGTACAATGATGCCTGGCTTCTAAAAATGCATTCTTTTAGACAAGTTAGGCAGGAGGAAAAATAATTTGCTCTAGAAAACTATTAGAAGTCTCAAAAAAAAAAAAAAACCTGAGAAGTTCTAGGGATAATGAAGACAATAACTAAGACAAAAAATTAAGAAATGCTAATGTCATGGTGCACACCTATAATTCTAGGAACTTGGGAGACTGAGGTAGGAGGATCTCAAATTTGAGGCAAGAGGCAGCCTGCAGAACTTAGTGAGACTCTTGTCTCAAAATTAATAAATGGTACTGGGAGTGTAATTCAGTGTAGAGCACTTGCCTAGCATGTGTGAGGCCCTAAGTACAACCCCCTAGTATTGGGAAAAAAGTTGAAGGTTTAGAGTTTACATAAAATTGTTTCATGAAATATGGAGATGGAGGAAAATTATTTCTAAATGAGCATTTTTTCGATTCATTATTATCTTTTTGGTGCTAAGAATTGAATCCAGGGCCTCATGCATGTTGAGCTTGTGCTATACCACTGAGCTACTCCTGTAGCCCCTGAGCATTTTATTTTAAATGAATTCAGAATAAAATTAAATATTAGTAGATGTTTATTTTAAGTTTTTTTCTCAATGTTTATATATGTGTAGGTCAAAAAGTTCTTCTTGGATCCTTTTCCCTGGACAGACAGGATCTGCTTATGGTTAGGGTCTTAGTACATTCAGGGTTATACAGTATGCTATATTCTTGAGCTTTCTATCTATTTAAGTAGAAGCCTTTTACTCTCAAATGATAAATTATGAACTTCTGTTTATCTAAGTGGCAACCTTTTTTGTTGTTTTTGTTTTTTTCTTATTTGTTAGTTAGATGCCAGATTTCATTATAGAAAACATGACCAAATAGTAATACTATGAGACATCTAAGATGAGTGTTCAATAACTGATTACAGATTTAATGTTTATATGGAAAATAATAAAATTGCACACACCATTTCATGTTAAGTGGAGAACCTATTTTTGCTTTTGATGAAATGAGGTGTTAACTAATTTCAATCATATTAAGTGACACTAATGACTTCCATTGTTTCCTCTCTGTTTAGCTAGAACACATAGAAGTCAAGTTTGCCTCTGAAGCAGAAGAAAAAATCAGGGAAGATTGTTGTCCTGGGAAACCACTTAATGTTTTTAGAACAGAGGTAAGCTGAGGGAATCTTACTGAATCATTGCATTCTAGAACTAGAAGAGACCTTGGAGATTATTACATCTAAACCTTTCATTTTAAAAATGGAAGTAAGATCCAGAGAAATTTGAGTCATTTGTTCTAGCCACAGTTAGAAATGGGGGTTACCGGAGGTGTCCTAATTCCCTGGTTGACATAGTACTCATCTTTCGTTACTTTACTCTTATCGATAGTATCACTTGTGATTTATGGTATTTAAAAATAAAAATACGGTTTTCAGAATCTTGTTTTTATGTTTTTAAAAAAACCACATTGGGAATTGAAATGCAAGACTTTTTAAAACAGTGCAAAGGAGCTTTCAAACTTGAGATGAGTCTTGGTTTGATTGTTACTCAAGGCCTTTTGGTTTTTGGTATGAATGGCATTGATGTATCATCTTAAGTTATGCTGGAATTGCACTTCCTCTTCTTTCTATTAGTGAACATAAAACACTTTTAGAGATTTTATTTATTTAGTTTCAAAGAACCCATTCAGATTTAGCACAGTCCAGTGGACTACAGTTGTGATTCCATACAAAGACCTCCTTATCTTGATAAGCAGAGGGCTTAGATTACTTTGACCACATTTAATTGAAAACCAAGCAAAGAGAACAGGCCTATTTTTAAAGAATAAGGAAATTACCGTCGTGGAGACCTCCTGAATTTTATCTTTGGATAGTGATACTCTCATTACATTAAGGTATGGTGGCTGTCAAAAGTGCAATCATTTGGGCCATGGAAATAGATACATGAAATAGCATTCTCTGCACAAACATTATTTTAGGCCATTTTTAAGTATTGCATTAAACTACTATGTATTTAAGTCTTTCACAAGACTCAGTAGACTTTTTTCCACTTACAGTAATAAACAGGGTCCTTTACAATATAGTTTTTATAATGCCCTATTCTTTACTACTTTTGTGACCTTGGGCTAATTTCTTAATACTATTTGTTCTCAGCTTTTTAGTTGTGAGTAGGGGTTCAAAAGAACTGCCTTTCATCATGAGAGGCTAATGGAGGAGGTGACGATGAGCAATGTACAATGAAATGCATGTATGGAAATGTCATAATGAGATCCAATAAGTTTGTACACTAAAAATTAGTAATAGGATTATGGGATGGGGGAAGAACTACCTTTCAACATATACAGCTAATGTTCTTTATAGTTTCTACAGTAGAAATTAAACAAATGATGGTAGTCATGGAAGAAAAAATGTAATTAATTGTTATTGCCCATCATTAGTTTTGATAGATGTTATGATTGTTGTTAATTGCCATAGAGTTGGGTCTAGCGCATAGCAACCCTGTTTACAATAGAATAAAACACTACTCAACACTCTACCATGCCTCGCACTGTGTCAGTGTTTCTTTGCTTTTCATAGGGTTTTCAATGGCTGAGTGTTTGATGATTGGGCTGCCAGTTCCTTCTCTCAAGCCTATAGCACCCAATATTCCCAGGCGGTCTCCCATCCAACTACTAACTAGGCCCAACTCTACTTAGCTTCCAAGATCTGACGAGATCAGATGCCAGGGTGGTATGGCAGTAGATATAGATAGTCATAGTCATTTTTACCTAGGCATCTGGTTATAAGCATGAACTTATACAGCTTTTCTTTCACATTTGAGTGTATCTAGGTAATGATTTTAGAATAAAGAATTAGATCTGTCTTTCACTGGGTATTGAAAACAGCAGAGACTCTCCTTTCCTTTGGCAGTAGTCAAGTTTGATTTCTATTACAATCATTAATTCTTTATTTTCCTAGCCTGGTGTGCCAATTACCCTAGTAAATCCTCAGCCATCCAATGGCCACTTCTCAACCAAAATTGAAATCAGACAAGGAGATAATTGTGATTCCATAATCAGGCGTTTAATGAAAATGGACCGAGGAATCAAAGGTAAGTGGTTTCCTGAAACTCACATTTGGTAGTAGTATGTGGATTTGGTGAGTTGTAAGCAGAGAAGAGAAAGAAAAGTAACTGACTTGCTTAGGGACAGTTAGGTAACACTGTGGAAAGAGTATTGGGCCCAGAATCAGAAAATCTAGTTTCTTTTTGAGATTCTGATTAGGTAGCTTGGTGACTTTGCTGTGTCACTTAAGCTTTAAAATAATTTCTATTTTAGTAAAATGAGGACAGTGGATTGGATATTTTTTTCAAGACTCTGTCTAGCTCTAAAATTAAATAAGTGATTTCTGTTTCTCAGATGTAATTCACAATTAGGGAATACATTCCCTTAATACTCTAAACTAACTTGTCCAGCTGGACCTATTTCCAAGAAAGAGAAACAGAATAAAAGTTTCTGAATGTGTGCCATGTATGAGCAATTTAATCCTTCTACAACCTTATAATGTAAAAGGTGTTGTTATTGCCCTTGTGTAGTTAATAAAGTGAAGATTCAGAAGAGCTCAGTAACTTGCACAGTTTGTTTAGCTGGTACTCTTAGAGCTAGAATTCAAACTTGAATCTGTTTAACTCTAAAATTCAAATTTTTTCTTCTGAATAATGTGCTATCAGGTAAAATAAGTAATCTTAATTTCTGGTCCAGATTAAGTCTGTATCTTCTGTGATTAGATTTAGTGTAATAATTTATGATTTTTTTCATCACCCAGTCAGGTCCTGGGCTGAGCAGAGTATGAAGGGAGTTGGTGTGTTTCTGATTTATTTATTTGTTTATTTATTTATTTTGCAATCCTTGGGTGTTGAACTGATTTCTTTTTCTTTTGAATTATGAAGACTAATTTGAGATTCTCTATTTTATGTGATCTCTCTTCTCTTTATATTTCTTTGCAGTGCTCAAATCCAGGGCTTTGAACATAATAGGCAGGTGCTCTACCATTAATCTATACCCCTAGCTCTTCTCTTTCTTTTTGGTAGCAATCGAAAGTAGATTGGGTCAGGCATGGGGGTGCACACGTGTAATCCCAGCACTCAGGAGGATGAGGCAGAAGGATCACAAATTTGATGCCAGCCTGGGCTATCTAAGACTCTATCTCAAAAAAGGAGAAAAGAAAAGAAAAAGAAAGGAAAGGAAAGGAAAGAAAAGAAAAAAGTGGATTGGGTGACTCCATCAGCATAAAAAATTTCAAAATGATTTATAAATCCCATGTTGTTGTTGTTGTTAGGTGCCGTCGAGTCGGTATCCGACTGATAGCCACCCTCGTAGGGTTTTCAATGGCTGAGTGCTTCGGGATAAATCCCATACAGTGACCTAATTTATGGAACTGTGTTCAAGTTAGAATAGTCTATTATATAAAAGACTTGAACTCATTCTAGCATGTATTTTTTCTTCTCCTACAATTATCTGTTTCCCTTCTATGAACACTTGTTGACACACTACCATATTTAGTGTATGTAGAGACAAATTGTGTGTATAGAGACTCCTGTGTATGTCCTGTGGGTTTGGGGATACCACAAAGTACTACTGAATAGGAGCTGCATCTAGTGAAGAGGTAGGGGACTAAGAGGAAGGTAAGATTATCTCCAGTTGTGGTGATCAGGGATGCATTTATGGGGGAAATACTGTTTGGATGGGACTTAAATTGTATACATGAAGGTGAGGGGTAAGGGTATACTACTGTTGTTGTTAGGTGCTGTTGAGTCAGTCTCCGACTCATAGTGACCCTACATACAACAGGTGAAACACTATTGTCAGTGCTCCTCTGCTATTCATAAGGTTTTCAATGGCTGATTATTTTATGGGAGTGGGTTGCTGGGTCCTTCTCCCAAGCCTACAGCACCTGGTGTTCCCAGGTAGTCTCTTATCCAGCTACTAACTGGGCCTGACCCTGCTTAGTTTCCAAAATCTGACAGGAACGGATGCCACAGTGTTATAGCTGCAGGCAAATGGTGTACTAGGAAGAGGAAAATCCCAGTGGATCAATTGCATGTTTTACTGTGTTCAAAGCGTCATTACTAGCAATATGTTAGATATTTATTGTTTATAAACATGATTTTTAATCATGGTAAAATATACAAATTTACCATTTTAGTCTTTTTTTTTTTTTTTTTTTTTTTTGCAAGGTCTCACTGTGTATCCCAGGCTGGTCTCAAATTCTAGGTCCTCCTGCCTTTGCCTCCTCAGTGCTGGGATTTCAGGCTTAGTCTATCATGCCCTGCCATTAGTCTTTTTTTTTCTTTTTAACTTTAGCCATTTTTAAGAATACAGTTCAGTGGCATTAAGTATATTCACATTGTTGTGCAACTGTCACCACCATTCCTCCAGAACTTTTTCATATTCCCAAACCAAAACCCTACACCTGTTAAACCATAGCCTCCCATTCTGCCTCCACTTAGTGGTTCCTAGGAATCACTGTTCAACTTTATGCCTCCGTGTGTTTGGCTATTCTAAGTACCTCATGTGGGCTGGGATTTAGCTCAGTTGGTAGAGTGCCACTCTGCAGTCTCTGAGGTCTGGAGTTTGATTCCCAGCACCACAAAAATGGGAGAAGGATGTGGCAATCTGCTCCCAAAGTAACCCTGAAACAATCAGCCATTGAAAATCCTATAAGGGTCTCTGAGTCAGATACGACTTGAGGGAACCCAACAACAACAAGAAGTACCTCATGTAAGTGGAATCATATAATACTTGTACTTTTTTTTAGATTAGATACATTTTATTTATTAATTTATATATTTTTGTGGTGCTGGAGATAAATCCCAGGGGTCTTGCACATGCTAGGCAAGTGCTCTACCATTGAGCTATGTCCCTAGAAATAGATACATTTTATGTATAAGCTTTTTGTTTTCTTATTATTACTTTTAAGAGATGGAATCTCACTGTATTGCCCAGGCTGGCCCTAACCTTGAGCTCAAGCAATCCTTGTACTTCAGCCTCCTGAGTTGCTGGGATTATAGGCACATGCCACTGCAGCTAGCAGTATTTGTCCCTTTGTGTGTAGTTTATTTCACTTAGCAAAATGTCTTCAAGATTTATACATGTTGTTATAGGCATTTATTATGTTTCCTTAGTAAAACAGATACAATAGAATGGTAGAAGCAGAACTTAGAAATTTGGAAATATAAATATACAGGAAGCTATTTTGTAGCTTGCCATATTTATATTGCTATATTCAGTCATGAGAAGATTTGTAATAAGGAAGACTCTTAGCCTTCAAGAACACTATAGTGGCTTTTAAAGAAAATAGATACTTGTATGGACCCTCTAAATAGTATTATTTTGTAGTTATAGCACACAAGAGAATATATTTCTGTATTGAAAATAAAATAATGTTAAATCTGCTCTCCTATTAAATGTACTCAAGTACAGCATTGACTAGATTCCTTAGAATTATACTCTTTTCTATCTCTTGTCTCTTCTTATGGAGCCCGTGGCATGATTCTTATCTCTTTTGTCACACTACCTGTGAATAATTATAGCATACAGTGTTTTAAGTTTGGTATTAGTAAATGCTGTAAATTTTACAAAATGGTTAGAAATATTAGGGGGAGTTTGAAATTGATATTTCTGTGAGAATCTACAGTAGAGATATAACCTTGATACTTTCCAAAAGCCCCCAGGATACTTTGATATCTAAAGGGGCTGAGTATATTGAATATGTGAGATGGAATAGGAGTTAAATTCAGTAACATAGTTCTTAGTGTGTCTGCTGTAATAGTCAGCAAGTCATCCAATTAGTGCCAGTTGTATTGAGGGTGATTATGGTCTAGGTCCAGGAGGATCTAGACTAAAACCATCATTTCACTCTACAAAGGCCACTGAGCAACTATTTGATGATAATGACTTTAAATCACTACAACCCATGGCACATATGAACTAATAAGTTGGAGGTGAAAGGCTCCATTTCACATTATCAGTCCCTATGGACTTTGAGTCAGTCTCATCTTTTCTCTAAGTGCCTTAAATCTTGTGTAGTGGCAGACTTAAGTTACAACATTTTCAATGATGAGAGAGGTCTGGGATAAGAAAAGATATTAAAACCACTAAGAACGTGCCCAGGAATTTATTGATAGTAATGAACTACATAGTAAACCATCAAAGCAAATGTGTTCTGTCACTTAGAAGCCTAGTTGAGTATTAAGGTTTCTTTGAAATAGTTCAGATCAGAATTGCTTGGAATGATGGAGGACTGTTAGAGGGCTCTGCAGCAAAAGGCCTTATCTATTATATATAAAATTGGCTGGCAGGACTTGTCACTGTTTCTATAGCAAAATATTTGGTACCACTGATATACAAGTTGAATTGCAATAGCTGTTAAAATGAATTGTATTCTTCCCCCAAATGAGATCATGGCTATCATGAAGACTGTGCCCACTCCTTTCTTATTTTAATTTTCAGGGCTTGTGCTATTTCTGGGAATAGATTGTAGGGCCTCTGCAGAGACTCTCCAAAGACTCCCAGGCAGGGAGTCTTGCTTTCATGGTAGTCACAGGTAATTGCTCTATAAGCCCCAGGATCTCTTCTCTAAACTTGTGGTCCTTCAGTCTTTGTTTTCCAAAGAGAACAGAATGCCTAGATTACTTGTACTCCTGGTATTGTTGCCAGCTGCATTAATGTCTCCTTTTGTCTCTTATCCTGCTCATGCTAAGCTTGATACTCTCAAGGCAGCATGAGGGAGGGTAGCTTCACAGACCACCCAGCAATCTGTTTTGAGAAAGGGTTGGAAGTAATTTAGAAAATACCTCCTATTTCTTTGAATCAGGTTAAGCATAACTAGCTGTGCTATACTTAAAGAAAGATTTTTAAACCCAGAATTAGTATTTGTAGTCATTTATAGTGTTTCCTTACCATGTAAAATAAAGCCTTTTGACATTGAGGAGTCTCAGAATTGTTTAAATAAATTTTTTTTTATTGAGCTCAGTTGTTGGTAAGGTTTTGGATTATAAATTTGTTCATGGGGCAAGTGAATTATTTTTTCTTTTTTTTGGCTAGGAGCCATTTTATCAGCTTCCACAAGGATATATAAAGAAAATCTTAAACAGGGTAGGATTAGAGCTCACTGTGAAGCTCAGTTCTAAGACCTTTGTCTTTACCCTCTGCCTCCCCTTCTCTCCTAGTCTCTAGTCACCTTAATACAAACACTGTCATCTTCTGAGCAAAACAAGAAATGGATAATGCTATTTCTAGTAGTAATAGTCATTTCTTCAAAAATATCTCCAAGAGAAGCTACTCTTGCAAGTTTAGTGCTTTCTAGAAATCACATGAAAGAAGTTTTAGACTTCAATATTCTGAAGAATGATTAATTGAAGCACCTGAAAATTGATTTAGGAGATCATATGGGCTGATACTCAAAAATATACTCTAATTCTTCTCCCTTGGCTTGTCATTCATTCCAGGAAATGTGTTATATGGAATCTCTTGACAATCTGGGTAAAAAGTTGAAAGGGGATGACAATTCATTGGATTTTAGCTTTGCTCCTGGGACTGGGTCCTATTTAATAATCTGATGAACCTGTGTTTGTTTAGATATAACAACCAGTTTGTTCAAAATGTGAACTGTCAGCCTCATTTATGGATTTGAGTCAGTGACTGTATCTGAATGTTCATATTGAAGATCTCTTCTGTTATAGACCTTTCCAAAGTGAAACTGATGAGATTTGATGATCCATTGTTGGGGCCTCGACGAGTTCCAGTCCTGGGAAAAGAGCACACTGAGAAGACCCCCATTTCTGACCATGCTGTTTTCCATGTGGACCTCATGAGCAAGAAAATTCATCTCACTGAGAATGGGCTACGGGCAGATATTGGTGATACAGTCATCTATCTGGTTCATTAAACTCTTGCAAATTGGAGATTTAGTATGGTCTCTAGGCCTACCACTACTCTGAGAACCTTAAAGTAGACCTACATAGATTTTATGTCTAACAATCAAATCTGTATGTAATCATAATTAGATCAAGTTATCTTTGGTTCCTGGACCTAATAAACTTGTTTTTTCCATCTTTGGGTCACTAAGAAAAATGATTTATGCCATGTTTTATTATTATTTTTGAACAAATTGTTGCTGTTTGCCCAGATGCTTCTAGCCTTCAACATGAAAACGTCTGTACGCTTCTTTTATGATGTGTACTTTATACTGTTTATAAAAGCTAAGGATTATCTTACAGCTTTTTATAATACATAAATTTAAGGAGTGAGCTATATTTCTCATTTGCTGTTATTGTTAGGTGCCTTCAAGTCACGTCCAGCTCATAATGACCCTGTGTACAACAGATGACACACCACCTGACACTGTGCCATGCCTGGCACTATTGTCAGCACTTTTCTGCAATTCATAGGGTTTTCAGTAGCTGATTATTTTTGGGAGTGGCCTGCCAGGTCCTTCTCCCAAGCCTGTATGTATATTCCCAGGTGGTCTCCCATCCAACTACTAACTAGGCCCAACCCTACGTAAAGATCTGATGAGATTGGATTCCAGGGGGCTGTGGCTGCAGGCATTTCTTATTTAAAAAGAAAAAAAAAAATAGTAAATTATGCAGCTAATTCTAGTGTTTTGTTTAAGACAGGAATTCTCATGATGACTTAAATGAAAATATCTTCATTATTATTATTATTTTTTTTACGGTATTGGGGGTTGAACACAGCCATGTGCAAGTTAGGCAAGTGTTCTATCACTTGAGCTGCAGCCTTGGCTCAACTTTTCTGTTTTTGAGACAGTCACCTAAGTTACACAAGCTGCCTCTGGCCTCAAACTTTAGATCCTTCTGCCTCTGCCTCTCAGGTGGCTGGGCTTACAGGTGTGCCATGACATCTGGCTGGGTCCTGTATTTTATAAGTCTTTAAAGCTGTTTAGTTAACAGCCAGTAATGTTTTTTCAGCTTTAATATCAATAGTTTAAGGAATCCATTTCATTTACACTGAATTTAGACATTTTAAAAGGAGGTTTTTTCTCCTAGAAAATGCATTTACCAAATTTGTTTTGAGTCTAATTGTGTTTGAAGATTATGCTGATTATATTATAAATATACTCTTATTTTCACTGGAAAATCTTTTAAATTTGTATGTCTGTAAAGAATTGACTAGCAGGGGAGAAACATACTTCTATTTTTGATGGATTAAATATGAGGAAAGACCAATTTTGATAACTTCGAGGAACGTGAATTATAACGAGGTATAAGAATAGATTTTTATTGAGCTTCCTTATTTTACTCTACAATTCAAGATTAGTTGGCCTAGTTGAATGCTTTGTTATAGATTTATTCAAGTAAATCATAGAATATTAGAATTGAAAGACCCCTTGGAAATTATCAAGTACAAATTGCCATTTATCTGCCCAGGGCAGGCAGTAATGGTGTAGTGGGGCAACATTACATACTCTGAAGATAGACTAGAAGGGTAGATTTCTAGTTCATCCATTTGTCACTTGGGTATTCTTGGCAATTACAGACTCAGTTTCATTTATAAAATGATATTAATACCAACTGCTAGGCTTATTTTGAGCTGACTAGATATGATCTAGGGAAATCAGATACATAGAACAATGTCTGGCAAGCCTTCAGCAAATGTTATTAGTGAATAATAATAATGATAGAATGTGTGCAAGTTAACTCGAGGTGTGGTGGCACAGTAATCCCAGTGGTTTAGGAAGCTGAGGTAGGTGATCACAAGTTTGAGGCCAGAGGCAGCCTGTGCAACTTAGTGAGACTCTGTCTGGAAAAAAAAAAAAAAGTCTGGGAATGTGGTTCAGTGGTAAAACCCTAGCACCTTTTTCTTGGATTTTACAGCTTCCAGAACTCTAAGCAATGAATTTCTATTTATAAATCACATAGTCTTAAGGTATTTTGCCCAAAGGGGCTGACACTTGTTTGTGAGCAAATTTTTACCAGGTGGTAGAATTCATAGGTAATCTTTGTCACTTATGACATTGGTAGTTTTAATGTGCTGAATTCTTTTAAAACGATAAAATTGTGATATTGTCTGCATTAATTAGGTATTCAATAAACAAGAGGTTTCCTTTGCTCTCATTTTCTTTCTTTCATCATCCTTTCCAAATCACTGTGGCCCAATGTCATCTTTTTTTGTTTTTTTGTTTTTGTTTTTTTAACATGTGTTATAATCCATTGCCATCATTCTTTGAATGCTCACATTTTCCTAAATTAACCAGTGGAGGCCCTGTTCAAGCTGGCTCCTGCATCCTTTTGTTATCTCCCCACGAGGCCTGGAGCATTTCTTTGCTTAAAAGGACAAGAAATTCTCAGCTCACTTTGTACTTTCCTCTCCCAGAACTGGAGTCATTCCTTTCTCCAAGGAACTCTGCTTCATTTTAATGGGGAATGGTATTAAAAAACCAATATCCAGTTGTGTTTGTGTGCTCATTGCTACCTAGGATATTGGTTTTTAGGTCTTTCCAAAGGAGAGATGTTAAGAAATGTATTTTAAATCATTATTTTATCAAATACTGCAGAATTCTCCCCGCCGCCCCAGTACTGGGGGTTGAACCCAGGGCCTCTCACTTGCATGCTTTGCAAGTGCTGTACCACTGAGCTGTACCCTCAGCCCGTTTTTTTTAGTTTATGAGACAGGGTCTTACTAAATTACGCAGACTGCCTCTGGTCTCAAACTTGGGATCCTCCGAGCCTCCTGCCTCTGCCTCCCGAGTTGCTGGGATTACAGCTGTACATCACCGTGCCCAGTGCCACAGAATTCTTGACCCTTAACATATTTGTATTTCCCTTCTTCCACAGTGAGGTTTCTAGTTCTGAAGAGCCTTAGTGTATTTACTCATTTGGTGTCCATTAGTAATTTCCAATCCCATACTACTATTAACAAATCTAAGTACAGTTCACTTTTTAAAAAAGTTCTTTGTGCCCCTTAGAATACGTCTCAGTAACACCCATGAAAGCAGCAGTCAAGAAATCAAAAGACGTATTGCCTTGGGAAAAACTTGTTGCAAAAGATCTCTTTAAATGTTAAAAAGTAACCATGTCACATTGAAGAGGAAGGTGTGCCTGACTCATGCCATGATATTTTTAGTTGCATCATATGCTTGTGAAAGCTGGACATTGAACAAGGGAGACAGGAGAAGAATTGATGCTTTTGAATTACGGTGCTGGAGACGAATATTGACTATACCATCAACTGCTAAAAGAACCAACAGATCTATCCTAGAAGAAGTGCAACCAGAGTGCTCCTTGGAAGCAAGAATGGCCAGACTGTGTCTTACGTATTTTGGACATTGTTCATGAGCGACCAACCCATAGAAAAGGACATCAGGTTTGGGAGAGTGGCAGGTCAACAAAAAAAAGAAGACTCAACTACATGGATTGACACAATGAGCTTAAACATAAAATTGATTGTGTATATGGCACAGAGTCGGGGATTGTTTGTTTCTCTTGTACATAGGGGTCACTGTGAGTTGGACCTGACTCAATGTCACCTGACAATAGCAAGGGATGTAGTTGGAGTATTATATTCAAATCTCTCTGCCTGCCTGTCTATCCACCTGTCTGTCTGTCTGTCTGTCTGTCTGTCTCTCTATGTATCCATCCATCCATGTGTTTTAGTCCTGGGGGTTGAACCCAGGAAATTGGACAGAGCCATGTGCCCAGCCTCTTCTGTTGTTTTGAGACAGGGTCTTGCTAATTTGCACATACTGCCTCTGACCTCAAACTCATGATTCTCCTGCCTCAACCTCCAGAGTTGCTGGGATTATAGGGGTGCACTTCCACATCTGACTTTCTTTTTCTTTTCTGAATGAGTAAAATACATGGTTCAGAAATGAAAGCCATATCCTCTCAGATAATTCTTATTCTCTTGCAGAACATTCCCATTCAATCAATAGCCAACAATTGTTATTAATTTTTGAGTTATATTTCCTGTGTTTCTTCTTCCAAAAATAGACAAGTAATATTTAGAACCAACTTAAGTGCACACCCATAGAAGAATGAGTAAACTGGTATACCTTTACAAGAATATTATTCAGGGAAGGTGACAGGGAGGTGGAGGAGTGGGAGGGGAGACTTGAGAAAAGGAGAGAGAAAAAGACCTGCATGAAGCAAAGGATTTCTTATACAAACCTTAGCATGATATATCTATCCTAGAATTACATATAAAATTTTACACAGGCTAGCAGCATACCCTGGATATTTTTCCACTTTGGTTCGTAGAGATCTTTTTCTATCTCTTCCTGTTCTCCTTTCCCTGCTCTGCCTGTCTTCTCTTCCCTAGTCCATTCCACTGCCCATAATACTGTTACAAAGGTGAACCAGAGTTTACTCAACCAGTTTCCTATGGATGAGCACTTAGATTGTTTCCCAATGTTTGATATTTTATAGAATTTGTCTAGAATGTATAGTGAATAACCTTATGAATATGTGGTTTGTGCAGGTGGAGGTATATCTTCAGAGCAAATTGCTAGAAGGTGGGTTTTAGATCAAGGGTAAATGCATTTGTTAGCAGAATGCCTGGCCTAAAACATAGCAGGAACAGCAAGTACAATGGCTCTGAATTAGGGATGTGTGGCTGGTGCACTAAAGGAATAACAGGGCCACACGAAGACATAGGTCTAGAGATGAAAGTGACATGCTCCAGATCCTACATACTAGTGTCAGAATTGAATTAGAATACTGTTTTCCATATTTTAAGTTCATTGCAGCATACTTAGAGAAAGAATTCATGCTTGGTTAAAACAGGAATGTATTTGATCAAGCCAGTGTTGTCAGGCTATTAGGTCAGGGGAGGGAGCAGTTTATATGGACCACAGTCAGATAAGACTTCACAGATGGGGTGTGATGCGGAGGATGATTAGAATTGGAATAGCAGTTGACAAAAGAGTAGGGCTGCATTCCTGGCCTTTGGAGGTGAAAGAAAATGCATGAGTTGTTTGAGAGAAGATGTTAGGAACGGAATATTCCTCTGGGGAGAAATGAAAGAAAAATTGGAAACAGGTAAGTTGCAGCTTGTTATAAAAGTTCTTGGATTCCAGAGTAAAATTGGATGTTTAACTCAATTGTAGAGAATCACTACAAAATTTTGAAGTGGAAGAGATAACTGGTGTGTTCTTTCGTGTCTTCTGTATGCTGCAGTTGTTAGGTGCCATTGAGTCAGATCCATCTCATAGCAACCCTAAGTACAACAGACTGAAGTACTACCGAACACTGTGCCATGTACATGATCTTTTTCTGTTTGAGCCCAATGTTACAGTCACTGTGCTTTCTTTCACTTTGAGTTGTGCCACACCATTAACTGGAGGTCCCAGGGGCTTTACTCTATTTCCATCATTAAGGTGGATTCTACTTTGAGGAGGCAACTCTTCCCTAGTCATTAGTTGAATGCCTTGCATCCTAGGGGCCTCATTTTCTTGCACTATATTTGACAGTGCTCTGCTATCCATAGGATTTTCAATGGCCAATTTTTGGGGAAGTGAGCTACTGGGCCCTTCTCCCTAGTCTTAGTTTGGAAACTCAGCTGAAACTTGCCCACCATGGGTAACCCTGTTGGTATCTGAAATAGTGGTGGCATAATTTCAGTATCACAGCAATACACAAGCCCCCACAGCATGACAAGCTGTCAGACGTGAGTACTTTGCAGTAGTTGTGCCCTTATATTTTTCTCTTGGCAAATGTACTCACTTAACACTTTATCAGAAATCTAAGTGCCTGATTTTTGGGAAAAGGACCTGGCAACCCCCTCCCACTCCAAAAAAAAATCAATCCACCATTGAAAACCCTATGAATAGCAGAGAAGCACTGACAATAGTGTTTCACCTGTTGTATGTAGGGCCACTATGAGTTGGACACTGACTCGATGCACCTAACAACAACATGTGCCTGACTTTAGTAGGTATATAGCTGATGCTTTGTTAACCATTTTTCTTTTCCTTAAAGTCTCTGGACATAACATTATGTCTATATTAGAAAATTGTCCACTCCAAAATTTTCAGCGTTAATTACATTTCTAATTGCTCACCGGTATACATAGTGCTTAATTGGTTATGAGGTAAAAAAACAGAAATCAAGGTAAGACATGACCTTTGCTCCTAAGGGATTTGAAGGAAGCAACAAAGGAATACTTACTGCATTTTCACTTAGAAGAGCAAGTAGTAATTTGTTCTTTTGTCTTTTGTATTTGTTGTGCCAATAGTAAATCCTGAACTGTGCTGTTCAGTTCTTTAGCCACTAGCTACACGTATCTATAGAATGCTTGAAATGTGGCTAATCTAACATGAGATCTACTGTAACTGTAGAATACACTCCAAATTTCAAAGACTTACTATGCAAAAAGAATGCCAGATATCTCAATAATTTAGAAATATTGATTGTATGCCAAAATAGTACTATTTTGAATACATCAGGTTAATATTAAAATTAATTTGTTTCTTTTTTCTTTTTTAAAATATGACCAATAGAAAATTTAAAATTGCATATGTGACTCATTGAATTTCTATTGGACAGCATGGTCTAGAGACTTGTTGAAATTTAGATTAAACATTGCATCCTATCAAGAGGTATATAATCTCAGTTTGCTCTGCTAATAGTGGTACCAAATTTGATGAATGCCAAAATTCCCCGTTAACAAGATACATTTTGTTCACTTCCAGGATCTCCTATTTGCAACCCCTTGTAAGATTTCAGAAGCTAACCAGGGTCGAGTCTGGTTAGTACTTGGATGGGAGACAACCTGAGACCTGGCAACCAACTCCCAAAAAACAATCAGCCATTGGAAACACTATGAATAGCAGAGAAGCACTAACAATATTGTTTCATCTGTTGTATGTAGGGTTGCTATGAGTTGGACACCAACTTGACAGCACCTAACAACAACAACAACAACAACAACAACAACAACAGGATGTCCTATTGTAAAGACACCTCGATTAAAATTCATTCCAGATCTTTTATTGCTGATTACTTTTTCTCTTTTAAAAATGCTGTTAAAAATTTCCATCATCAGCCAGCCTAGGTTATGTACTTCTGTAATCGCAACATTTGGGGGGGCGGAGGCAGGAGGATTGCTGCAAGCTTGAGGGCAGCCTGGGCAAGATCTTGTTTCAAAAAAATTTTTTTTTTCCATTGCAAAGATACCTTTTGAGTATTCTGGAATCTTTCCTAAGTTAAGATATATATTTTTTTCTTTCGGAATTAGAAATACCTAGAGTGATACTTTGGCACTTTGGGCATATTCTGTTCCCAGTGTTTTTTACACAATGGTTCTAATATGCCTTGAAGATCCTTTCCTGAAGTTAGTATATTGGGAGCTACGCAAAATGGTGATTTTTGTAATGCTGTCATTTCTTTTTCATAGTTGGCATTTTTCTGTAAAGAACATTTTTTTTCTTCTTCCTTTTTTCCACTTATTTTAAATTGAAAGAATTAACTGTGTGGCATGTGGATTTGTCATTTCATACAATAGATCTTTGATTAGGAAAGTTGGGTAAAAGTAAAAATTTAAAATGCGAAATCATATATACAATGGTTGTTCACTCTTCAAAGGAGGCTTACAGTAAATCTGTTTTGTGAAGCTAGTAATCACCCTTAATTTATATTCTTATAACCTGAATTTTCACATATAACACATTTATTCAACAAATTATTGAGCACCAGTCATGGTAATAAGTGCTTGGAATAGACTAGTGAGCAAAAGAAACATAGCTGTCCTTAATGTAGAATGCATCCTTATAGTGAAGACACTGACAGGTGCCCAGAACTCTGTAAGTTAAGTAATTATGAAATTGTGTCTGAGAGATACTGACTTGGAAGGTGTTAACAGGCTTTTGCTAACAGCTTTTGTTAAATAAATGCTTTGAAGTTCGGAAAATTATTCTTTATGAGTTTGATGAAAAGAATAGTATAGTTAGTGATTTCCTATTGTCTTCCTAATGTAACATTGAATTATGATTTCAAATTCTGCTCCTCAATGTGTAATTTTGCCTAGTTTTTTGTCTTCTATGGACATTTCCCAGTGTTTTCGGTCAATCTGTTCATGAGGCATATCTTACCTAGAAGCATACTTTGGATGCTCCTAAGACCCTGAGGGACTGCAGTCATAGCACCATAGCATCAGATCCCGCCTGATCTTGGAAGCTAAACAGGGTAGGCCTGATTAGTCCTTGGATAGGAGACTTCCTGGGAATACCAGGTACTGCAGGCTAGGCAGAAGGACATGGCAACCCACTCATGAAACAACCACTGAAAAAACTGAACAGCAGAGAAGCACTGACAATAGTGCTGGGCATGGAACCGTATAGGGGAGTGTTTCTTGTTCTGTTGTACATAGGGTTGCTATGAGTTGGAGCCAACTTGACATACCTAACCACAACAAGAAGACCCTGAGGATTCAAAGCAGTAGGGAGGCTATCACCAGCCATGCCCTGCTTTGTTCACTAGATTTCTTCTGGGTGAGTAGGAAAGAAGCATTACTTTCTGGGCATTATAAGTGAAATCCATGGAATTCTAAATAGATTTAGGGGCTTAGGACAACCTAACATGGCTCAGACTTGAGGAGAGAACTTTTATGAGATGTACTCAAGTCTGATAACTGGCTTGAAAAATCTTTCTGTCTCTGCTTTTGAGTAAGTCATGGGACTCATCTCCTCTTTCTGAATTGACCAATAGTTCTGGAGATGAAGCAAGTCCCTGCTGCTGCTTATCCATAAAGTACAGGAGAAATCTGTAGCTCCGAGTCTTCCAGGGAAGGGTCAAGTGATACTTAGTGACACTTAGCTAGATGAATGTTTACTAGAAGTATCTCTTGAAGCAAAGGGATATTTTTCACCAAAGATATCTTTTGCTTATTTTTTTAAATATTGCTTATTCTGTATCTATAGTATTATTTCCCTTCATATTAGTAAAAGGGACATGCTCTTAGGTGTGTACCTGTATTTGTTTGTATTTTATCTTATTTTATTTTTTATATTTTTTTAGTACTAAGGGGTTGAACCCAAGGTCTCACACATGCTTTGCAAGTACTGTACTACTGAGATGCACCCCTTGTCCACTTTTTACTTTTTATTTTGAGACAGGGTCTCACTAAGTTATGCAGGCTACCTCTGGCCTTGGACTTGGGATGTCCCTGCCTCAGCATCCCAAGTCCCTGAGTCCCTGAGAAAACGGGCATGGGCCACTGCACCCAGCTTTTGTACCTGTGTTTAAGGGGATACAATGTCAGTTATACTGCTATGACCTGAGGTTCCAGAATATTAAGGCAACATTCTTTCAAAGACCTGTTTCACGTTTAACTGAACCTAAGTTTAGAATCAGTCATCCTATTTCCAATAGGAAAAGGATAGCTCAAGTGACAAGAAGACACTTCTTACTATGAATTGGTTTGGACGTTATTTCTCTAAATGTCTTGAGGATTCTTCTTTACTCAACATACACTCACCTCTGCTATTTTCACTCATATCATCTGAAGATGAACAACAGCTTATTTCTAACTTGAGGTAGGAAGTAACAAATTTTTTCCAGCTTTTGCTCTTAAAATTGGAACATCAAGCCAATTTCTCCTTATAAGAAGCCAGGGGAAAGAAAATTGGGCTTGGGAAGAAAGTGATTGCTATCCTTTGTCTTGTGTACTATAGAAAGGTGGCAACTGATTAATTCCTCTGGTTTTGCTTGGCTGGTAAAGAGAGGATTGGCTTGAGTAGAAGTATATCTTTTCATTCTTAAAATGCTGAACCCTAACTAAATGAAACATTATTTCTGGTGACTGCCAGTAATTTCCACCCTTTTGAAATCAAAATTCAAAGGATTTGGCTTTAGTTAAAAATTTGAAGTAATCAAGGAGGCCTGAGTAGATGGAACTGAATTCTTGATATTGCACATTTGATTAAGAAAGAGAGTGACACAAACTCCCGTCCTAGGCTGAAGTACAAGACCTGTGGGGACAGTTGGCGTTTGGTGGGGAATGTGCCTAGCTGCTAAGAGAAGGATAGCATAGAGTGAGATAAAAGGGGGAGGAGATAAATCTCATCCTTTTGACACTTTTATAGGTAGGAGCAGATCAAACTTTGGAGTCCCCTGCCTCCCAACAGTTAAAACTTCCCTTCCAAATAATTTTACTGAGGGTCACCATGTTATGTACCTGGGCACAGTAACTATATGTCCTTCAACTAATATGGTACCCCCATGAGGTAGTTTTTTCATCTAAACCTGCAGAAAGCAGAGGGTTTAAGCCACTTAACCAAGGTCAAGTCACATAGAAATTGCATGCTGGGATCTGAACTGAAGCCTCTTGATTTCAAGTTTGTGAATTTAGCTATTATGAAGCATTTGGAAATACTAAGGAAGTAGACTGGACATTGAATTTGAGTGACAGTATTTGGAGTAATAGTGCCATTAATAGAGATGGGGTAAAGAATCAGAGAAGAAGGTCTAATGAAGAAGGAGGGTGGGAGATGGGGAAGTAAACCTGGCTATGTCTTATGAGTCCCTTGGTGCCACTGGGTTCCTATATCCTCTTCACCCTGTCTTGGTTAATGGTTATCATTCTGAAGCATCTTTGTTTCCAAGTTAATCAGCATCCTCCACTCTGCAGGAGCCACGTGTCAGCCCACCCTGTGGTGAAGCAGCCTCTGCGTGGAGCCAGCGGCAGCACCACAGTGACAGCAGTTGTTCAAACTGGTGGGGACTGGAGCACTGGCCTCTTCAGTATCTGCAGAGATAGAAGAATTTGTACGTTTTTTTCTCTTCATTTAAGTTACTCCTCACCATTTTCTTTCCCAAGACATCAGTGAGTGAAAAAGCTCCAGGAACTAGGACAGAAATTAAATGGCTTCAGAACAGCTGGATGAATCTAGTGACTCACGGGCACTCCTTAGCTGTAAAAAAAAAAAATCTCATTTTTCAGCAATGTGGATTATTTCATAGAATAAGTAGTGTTTTCAAAGATTTTTTTAAGTGACAAAATTCACTGTGGCAAAGACACACACAATTGGCTCCCTCATCTATTGGAGATGGGAGTGTAACTTGGTACAACCTTCCTGGTAGATGGCTTAGCAATACATATAGAAAGGACCTCAAGTATTACATAGCTTTTGACCCAGTAATTACATTTTTCAGGGTTTAGTCTAAGGAAATAAAGCATGGACAAAGATTTATCAGGAACATTAAAATTTCAACATTGGTTATCAGAGCAAAAACTGGAAAAACCTGAATATTCAATAGAGGGCATGTGTCCAATGAATTAATATACAGCCAAGAAAAGTCACATGGTAGAATAACACTCAATAGATGACAAAATCTTTTGGATACATTTTTAGGTTAAAAAAGAAGATTGCAAAACTATATACATTAGACACCATTTTGAGGTGTGTGTGTGTGTTATAGGCATTTAGAAAAAAGTATGGAAGGACACAAATATAAATACTTGTAGCAGATGTCTCCAGATGTAGGCTGATGAATAATTTTATTTTTTATTATTTCTTCAATATTTCTATGATAAATATGTTCTATTCTTATAGTAACAAGAATGATCACAAAAAGAAACTCCCATTGTTCATTACAATCTTTTCAGACATTGGTTCAGTTATAAAGAGGTACAAACAACACTGTCCTCTAGCTTCAAAATTTTTCCCCTGGGTTTGGAGTTAAAGCACATTGATTCAATTTTTACCTTAGGATATTCTGATCCATCTCTGGTACCTCAGGTCAGGATCTCCTGCTAGGACCTGATTCCCTTTTCCTAGGGAGCAACTAGGTCACAGGATCTCTCTTGGAGGGCAGGGGAGGTAATGTCTGATGGATGAGGGTCAGTCTCTTAAAAATCCAAAATACCCTGGTTCTAATATTGTTGAAGAATATGGTTCTCCCCATCCTGTGCAGTTTCTGTAAAGTTCTGAATTTATCGTAAAGTATCACAGGATGGATCAGCCAGAAAGTTCTAAGTCCTCATCTAGCAGAGTCTTTCTTGTGTCTGAGAGTTCGCCTGTCTCTTCCTACAACTGCTACCCATATGGATTTATGACCAGACAATTATGGCAGCTGTTCTCTGGCTCTCTCAGGGTTTTTCTTGGCTCTCTGCTATTTTCATGCTTTGATTGTCATTCAGTTCCAAGGTACAGAAAGGGTAGAGTAACCATACAGAGGTGTGGAGATGTAATCCCAAAATGGTAAGTGGCCTATATTCTTTTTATGGCATATGGTTGCGACCTGGGGGAATATCAGTGCACTCCCACTTTGCAAAGCCTAGAACATAGTGTTGCAGTTAAGAGAATGGATTTGTATCAGATACAGACCTCACCTTGAATTATCGCTCTGCCTCTTATTGGCCATGTAAACTTGAGAAACTTCTCTGGGTCTTCATTTTTTTCCACCTCTAAAAGAAAAATAAAATAAGATACAGACCTCAAGGTTGTTGTCAAGATTAAAGCAGGTAATGCATAAAGCCCTTTCTTTTTAAATTGTTAATTATTTTTAGTTAACATACAAAATAATGAGTTTCATTATGTCATTTTTATATGTGCATATCATTGTACATTGTTCATACTCACCCCCTTACCTTCTCATGCCCTCCTCCCTGTTTTTGCCGCTCCCTTCCTTTTTCCAAACAGTAACCTTTCTGCTGTCACATATATATCATATATGAGAGAAAACATGTAATATTTACCAGAGCTTTTCACTTAACATGATGATCTCTAGTTCCATCCATTTTCCTGCAAATGATATAATTTCATTCTTCTTTATGACTGAATAAAACTCTGTTGTATGTATATCTATCTATCTATATCTATATATCACATTTTCTTTATCCATTCATCTGTTGATGGGCATCTAGGGTGATTCCGTATCTTGGAAATTGTGAACAGTGCCATAATGAACATAAATGTTCAGGTATCTCTGTGATATGCTGATTTAGAATCCTTCAGGTAGGTACCCAGGGGCAGTATAGCTGGATCATATGGTACTTCTCTTTGTAGTTTTTTTCACAGAACCTCCATACCTGCATTCACTACACTAACTTACAGTCCCACCAGCAGTGTATAAGGATTCCTTTTCCCACGCATCCTCACCAGTTTTTTTTTTTTTTCCCCTGAAGGTAGATATTTTGACTGGAGTGAGATAGAATCTCAATGTAGTTTTAATTTGCATTTCCGTGATGGCCAAGGATATTGAATATTTTAAATTATATTTGTTGGCCATTTGTATTTCTTCTTTTCTGAGTTCTTTATATATTCTAGATATTAATCCCTTGTCTAATGTATAGCTCTCTTCACTCTGGTAATTATTTCCTTTGCTGTGCAGAAGCTTTTTAATTTCATGCAGTCCCATTTATCAATTCTTACTATTATTTCCTGAGCTATTGAGGTCCTTTTTTTTTTAAATTGGAAATTTTTAATGTACACCTTAATGTGATTCATTCTGACATGCTTTTCATTATGACATTTCCATATATGCATTTTGATGAACATTATTCATACAGGTTACCCCTTACCCTCCCCTATACTTCCCCCTTCCCCCCTCCCCATCTAAGTCTTCTCTAACTTTTACTTGGTAATATTTTTCTATATGTCCTTGGGTTCCAGTTCTGTTTAAGATAGAAACTTTTCCTGTAGTGGTCTTTGTTTTTTATCTTCTTAGAACAATTACATGCATTTTCTAGACCATTTAAATTGACACCATTCTTATCTTCCCCCCCTTTTATTTTGATCCGAACTTTGAATAGGATTTTTCCTTCTTATAATATTGAATCAGCTTCCACATATAAGTGAGAACATGTGGTGTTTCTCTTTCTGAGCTTGTGTTCGTTCACTTAAAATAATTTTCTCTAATTCCATCCATTTTGCTGCGAATGACCCTATTTCATTTTTCTTGATTGCTGAGTAGTATTCCATTGTGTATATATACCAAAGTTTTTTTATCCATTCTTCTGTTGAAGGGCACTTTGGTTGATTCCATATCCTTGCTATTGTGAAAAGCGCTGCATTGAACATGGAGATGCAGGTGTTTCTGTGGTATGATGACTCATCTCCCTTTGGGTAAATTCCCAATAGTGTTATAGCTGGGTCATATAGTAGATCTATTTTTAGTTTTTTAAGATACCTCCATATTGATTTCCACAGTGGTTGCACCAATTTACAGCTCCACCAACAATGTAAGAGTGTTCCCTTTTCCCTGCAACCTCAACAGCATTTGTTGTTATTTGTTTTATTGATCTTGGCCATTCTTACTGGTGTAAGGTGAAATCTCAGAGTTGTTTTGATTTGCATTTCCCTAATGGCTAGGGATGTTGAGCATTTTTTCACATGTTTCATGGCTTTATGGACCTCTATAGTTGAGAACTGTCTGCTCAGTTCCTTTGCCCATTTGTGTATTGGGTTGTTTGTTTTTTGGGGAGTTTTTTTCTTGAGTTCTTTATAAATTCTAGTAATTAGACTTCTGTCTGATGTATAAAATGTGAAGATTTTTTCCCATTCCGTTGGGGTTTCTTTGACTCTGTTAATTGTTTCTTTTGCTGTGCAGAAGCTTTTTAATTTCATGTGATCCCATTTATCTATTCTTGTTGCAATTTCTTGAGCAATTGGAGTCCTATTAAGGAAATACTTTCCTATGTCTATATGATGGAGTGTGTTGCCTATCTTGCCTTCTATAAGTTTTAAAGTTTCTGGTTTTATGTTGAGATCTTTTATCCATTTTGAGTTGACTCTCGTGTATATTGAGAGATGCGGCTCAGCTTTCATTTTTCTGCATGCAGATGACCATGTTTCCCAGCACCATTTGTTGAAGAGGCTGTCCTTTTTCCAGTTTACTTCCTTTGCTCCTTTGTCGAAAATCAGGTGGCTATAGGTGTGTTGAGGTATTTCTGGGTCTTCTTTTCTGTTCCAGATGTCTTCAGGCCTATTTTTGTGCCAGTACCAAGCTGTTTTTGCAACCACTGCTCTATAGTATAGCTTGAAGTCAGGAATTGTGATTCCACCTGCGTTTGTTTTGCAGCTTGAGAGTGTTTTGGTTATACGTGGTCTTTTGAGGTTCCATATGAATTTTTGGATCATTTTTTCTATTTCTGTAAAGTCAGTGGAATTTTAATGGGTATTGCATTAAATCTATAGATTGCTTTTGGTAGGATAGCCATTTTTACTATATTAATTCTCCCTATCCAGGAGCAGGGGAAGTCTTTCCATTTTTCAGTGTCCTCTGCTATTTCTTTCTTTAATGTTTTAAAATTTTCCTTGTAGAGATCTGAAGGTTAGATTGATTCCAAGGTATTTAATTTTCTGGTGGGCGGTATTTTTCCTCAAATTTCCTTCTCTTCCTCTTTGGAATTGGTGTAAAGAAAAGCTATTGATTTTTGTGTGTTAATTTTGTAGCCTGCAACTTTGCTGAAGGAGTTAATTAGATCCAGAAGTTTTCTGGTTGAGGTTTTGGGGTCTTTCAGGTACA
>VMDO01018482.1:0-20976 GCA_007922755.1 Pedetes capensis
TATAAAACTATAACTATATAACTACATAACTGTATATAACTATATAACTATATATATACAACTATATATATATATATATATATATATATATAGGGGGGAGGGAGAGAGAGAGAGTGTGTGTTTAGAGATTTGGTACTATAATTGTGATCTGATGATCATCAGCAGTAATATTTTGGAGCTGGTTAGAAATGCATAATGTGGGCCCCCTTCTAGGCATGCTGAATCAGAATCTGCAGATTAATAAAATTGCCAGGAGATTCATACACAGATAAAAGTCTGAGAAGCAAAAAGGCATGGCTTAGTGGCAATGCCTATCATCCCACCATTCACACTTGGAAGGCTGAGGTAGAAGGATTTACAGGAGTTTGAGGCCCACCTGGTCTAGCTAGCGAGTTTGAGGCCAGCCTGGGCTACACAACCGGACCCTGTCTCAAAGACAGAGAAAGAGAAAGAGAGCGAGAGAGAGAAAGAAGGAGAGAGAGAAGAACCCCCCCAAAAAAAACAAATAAAAACCCAGAACGTTTGAGTAGCACTGGTTAAGAGAAAAATGGCATGCTAACACTTCAAGAATTTATTTATGGAAGGCCTTGTTTCTGTCTGAGATCCATGGTACTTACCTGGGTATGCCCTTATGACTGACAAGTACAATCTCTAACCCTGCCCCCATTCTTACAGCCAAGGCAGATGTTCCTAAGTGATTGATCAATAGTGGACACCAGGAGCACTGTCCTGAATTGTGAAGCTAAAAAGTGACTGGGATTGACATTCTGGCTTAGCTTTTGCGTGTATGCGAATGCACACATGAACGAGCCTTTATCAAAGATTCTCAGGCTATCTCATGTGTCAGAAAATCTAGAGCAGGGGTCCTCATCCCCCAGGTCATAGACCAGCACAACTGTTAGGAACTAGGCCTCAGACCAGGAGGGGGGGGGGGGGACAGGGAGCAAACTTCATCTGTATTCACAGCCTCTGCATTACCACCTGAGCTCTGCCTCTGATCTATGGAAAAATTGTCTTCCACAAAACTGCTCCCTGGTGTCAAAAAGTTGGAGACCACTGATCTAAAGGACTTGGTAAAACATGAATTGCTAAAACTTCCGTCCCCTAGATTCTGAGTCAGTAGGTCTGGGATGGGACCTGAAAATATGCATTCTTTTTTTCTTTCTTTCTCTCTTTCTTTTCAGTACTGGGGGTTGAACCCAGGGCCTCGCACTTGCATGCTTTGCTAAATTACATAAATTGCCTCTGGTCTCAAACTTGCGATCCTCTGCCTCTGCCTCCTAAACTGCTGGGATTACAGGTGTGCACCACTGCAGCCCTGCTGAGAATATGCATTTTCTAACTCATTCTAAATGCTGATCCTGCTGGTGCAGGGATTACACTTTGAAACGACTGCTCTCTATCCTTCCCCTACCCCTCTCCCTCACATAAAGGCATTATCCCCATCTCTTCCCCTTAGAGCCTATGTTCTATAAGGTAAGGGGTAACAGCTTGATGTGGTAGCATATATTAGCTGCTTAACCTGTTATAGGCCAAGTATCCTTAACTAGCCTGCAGCAGTACCACTGTGGCATCTGATCCCATCAGACCTTAAAAGCTAAGCAAGTTCGGGCCTGGTTAATACTTGGATGCGAGAATGCCTGGGAACACCAGGTGCTGTAGGTTTGGAAAAAGGTCCCAGAAACCCACTCCCAAAAAACAATCAGCCACTGAAAACCCTATGAATAACAGAGAAGCACTAACAATACTGTTTTACCTGTTGTATGTAGGATTGCTATGAGTCGGATACCAACTCGATGGCACCTAATAACAGCAGCAACATCCTTAACTAAAATGCTTGGTACCAAAAGTGTTTTTAGATATCAAAGTTTTTCCAATTTGGGAATATTTGCATGGACTTTGTAGGTTGGGGAACTGTAATCAAAAAACCCAAAATGTGAAATATCCCAAAATCTGAAGTTTTTAAAGTACCATATCAGCACATAGTCAGATTTTGGCATTTTAGATTTCCAGATCAGGGATACTAAATGTGTATAATCCAAAGAACAGAAGTTTTATGAATATTTTAAAAGAAATTCCTAAGAATATTTTCTTAAACAAATGATCTAAAGATGATATTTTAAAAGTAAGTACCATGTGTTGGGGATAGGGGTCGTTGGGTGCAGGCAGGTGCATGCTATGTCCTCCAGACGCCGTTAACTAGAGCTTTTGCCTACCTAGGCCCCACATACAGGACAAGGAATCATCTCCTATGAATCTTGTCAGCAAGGCATGAGTCACTCTTGTCAGGCAGGTCCCTTTATCATAAAATAGAAGGGGAAAAAGACTAGCAAAAAGGTGGGGGAGGCTGTCTTGCAACATTATTGAGAAACAAATAGATTCTTCACCTTATTTTCAAGTGTGAAACAGTCCTTATTTCAGAGAATATAATGAACACTATGAGTCTGACTCAACTCGACAGCATCTAACAACAACAACAAGAAACAGAAGGGGCTGAGGTTTAGCTCAATTGGTAGAGTGCTGCTCTGCACACTCTGATGCCCTAGGTTCAATCTCCAGCACCACAAAAACAAGAGAAGGACCTGGCAGCCCACTCTCAAAGTAATCCCAAAAAGAATCACCCATTGAAAACCCTATGAACAGCAGAGAAACATTGACAGTGCCGGGCATGGCACAGTGTCAAGGAGTGTTTTGCTCTATTGTACTAAGGGTTGCTATGAGTTGGACCCAACTCAATAGAACTTAACAACTGCAGAGACAGAAAGTGAAACAATAAGCCTCAGCCCAGATATTAGGAAGGCTTTCTGGAATTGGTGATGGCCAATCTGATGATTAAATAATAATCTAAAGTTATCTTAAGCAGAAAAGTAACATGATCAATGTACTTACTAAAACTATTACACTGGCAGTTTTGTGGAGAAAGGATTGGAAGAGGCAGGACTCGGGATGGTGACTAGGTAGAAGATGGCTGCAGTAGTCCTTAGAGAGCTAAACTAGAAAATGGTAGTGGAGAAAGAGAGAGACATTATGTTAGGAGACATTAAAGAAATAGAATCAAGCTGGACATGTTGGCACTCTCCTGTAATCCCACTTACTTGAGAGGATAAGGTGAGAGAATCACTTGAGTTCACAAGTTTCACATCAAACTAGTCAACATAGTGAGACCCTGTCTCAAAAAAACAACCAATAGAATCATCAAGTAGATTATCTTTATGTAGATTTAAGTGGATTACCTTCGTGTAGAATCACACTCCTCAAGGCTGATGTTCAGAAGGGTGGCCATAGCCCCTATACCCCTGACTTCTGGATTCTATTCTATTTCAACCCTCCACTGCCATCATCATACTCTTTTCCTTCTATTTTTCCTTTTATTCTACCAATTGCTGGAGTGTTACTTCATACTCTTTTGTTTCCAGCCATCCCAGTTGGACAGAAGGCCTTATGGATCATGTCACCTTTACGTTAACTCCCCAGTGTTTGCCTTGGTCCTGTTTCCTCCTTCAACTACCAAACTCTGCTAGAAGCCCCTCTACATATCTGACTGTACTTGGCCTCTTGGGGAACTATATTTATACACCACCTCTCCTAGACAAAAGCCACTTGCATTTACATAATTATATGTTTGCTGGCCTATATCGTACTAAGGTCTACCTTTTTGCTATCTCTGCTAATATACTTATGCCCCTATCTCAATAAAGTCATGATCTTTTGAGTCAAGACTTTTAGCTGCCAGGTAAATTTGTGCCCAATCTGCCTTAGTAATTTCCACTCCTGGCACTTATCTGCCATCAGGCCATTTCTACTTAGCCCAAAATGTATATCATGTAACAGTATCCACTATCTGGCCATTGCAGCAGATGCCTCTGGTACTCTAGTCCTAACCCTAGGCTCACCTCTGATTTCAGTCAAAGCTATGATGGACAGTTCTATACAGAGATCCATTTCTGTCTTCATTCTACCTTCATACTTCTTTTAGCTTTTTGCCCTGTGACCTTCTGCAATGTATTAGCAGTTTGCTCTGTCTACACATAAGCACCCGTAAGTGTCTGTCAGCTTGTTGTGATGTGGAGGCTTGCATGTCGCTGTGATGGTGGAAGCTATGCCACCAGTATCTCAGATATCAATGGGGCCACCCATCATGGGCAGGTTTCAGTTGAGCTTCCAGACTGACAGACTTGGGAGAAGGACCTGACAGCCCACTCTCAAAACAATTAGCCACTGAAAACCCTATGAATAGCAGGAGAAGACTTGTCTCCTCGAAGTAGAGTCCATCTTAATGATGGGAGTGGAATAAAGCCCCTGGGATCTCTGTTTGCTAATGTGGTATGACTCAAAATGAGAAGAAACACAGTGGCTGTAACAATGGGCTCAAACATAAAACAATACAGTATGTATGGCACAGTGCCAGGTAGTGTTTTGTCTACTGTATACAGGGTTGTTATGAGTTAGACCTGACTCAATGGTACCTAACAACAATAACAACAACACATAAGCACAGTCCAAAAGTGTTGGCAAGTAATCTCTCCAAGAGATATTCTTAAACAATAGGGTGTAGGGAGTGATGGATAAACAGATAAAAGCTCTGGCTTCCCTAGCAGAATCAAGACCATTTTCTTCACAACAATTATCTTGATTATGTACCCTATCTCACTTCACCACTTCTCTAATTTTGTTTCATGAAATAATCTCCCAAGTAAACTACCTGCATTCAACTCCTTTTTGAAGTTGGGATTCCCCCAAGGGAGTGTCCAAGATAGTCACATAGCATGTTTCACTCTCTGTCTCTCCTAAAATTATTTTCTTTACAGAAAATTCCAAACAATATACAGGTGGAACATCCCTAATCCAAAAATCCAAGAGGCTCCAAAATCCAAAATTTTTTCAGCATTGATATTATGCTCCAAGTGAAGAATTCCATTAGGGACTTCATTTGAAGGATCCACACATGCTCACAAAAATTACTACATAAAATTGCCTTCAAGCTATATGTATGAGATATATAGGAAATGGAAGTGAATTTTGTGTTTAGACATGGGTTCCATCCCCAAGATACCTCATTAAGTATGTAAAATTATTCCAAAACCCCAAAAATTCAAAATTTGAAACAGTTCTGGTCATAAGCACTGTTGATAGGGAATACCAAACCCATGTAACATTTAAGAGGGTAAAAGGAGAGATACAGATCAATGAAGTAAAGAAAATAAAAGTAGTATGAAAATAGAGAAGTGGCAATATTAGGTACAACAAGAAATTATATATGCAACCAAAACTTGAAGGCCCAGGTTTCTAACATCATTTGAATTAAAGGACCGATCTTCCAGCAGGCCAGATATACAAACTTAGAGCTCTTAGGCAAAGGAATATGGGATGTTAGTGTGCTACCAAATTGTTCAGCATCGTATCCTTTAGATTAAAATGTGGTGGTGCCTCCAGAGTAGAGCAATATAGAGACTCTGATAAGGAGAAGTAATTTGTTTGAGATCCATTAGTCTAGTAGTGAAAAATAACTGTTGACCTTTAGGGAGGGATAGGGAAGAAGAATCAGGGAGACTCAGGAGAGAATGTATATATGTTTGAGAAGGTATGAAACGAATGTTAAAAAGGCAGTCAACAGATTCATTTATCCTTAGTAGCTTCTTCCAGGAACCGTAAGAACCCAGAATGGTGATGGGTAAAACATAAGATGTATAGATCCACCATTAGCAGACGGTGTTGGTGCCCAGCCCATCTGCTCTCATGGTAACTGTAGTGGTTTAAAAATATGCCCACAAATTATTTGACATATCTACTTTGAAAATGTAAAGACTGATAGCCTTCCCCTTGAGTGTGGGTTGGAATTAGTGATTTGCTTCTAACAAAAATAAATATGGAAGCTGGGCACAAAGGAACATGCCTTATAATCTTAGCTACTTGGGAAGCTGAAAAAGGAGGATCTCAAGTTTGAGGCCAGCCTGGACAACTTAATGAGACCCTATCTCAAAATAAAATTTTAAAAAGGGCTGGAGATGTAGGTCAGTAGTAGAGTGCTTGCCTAGACCATGGGTTCAATAAAAAAAAAAGGTCTATGGCAGAATAAGATTATATTGTGTGACTACTAAAACTAGGCATAAAAGGCACTGTGGCATCCTCTTTGTCCTCTGTCTTGGGTTGCTTACTCCAAAGAAGCCAGTTGCTATGTCTTGAGAATATTTGCCAACAGTGAGCAAAGAACTGAAGCCTTCTGCCAACAGCCATACAAGGAAGCCATCTTATTAGGGAATCCTCCAGCCCCAATCAAGCCTTCAGATTGCTGCAGCCTGGCTGAAATCTTGAATGTAACTTCCTCCAAACCTTGAGCCAGAACCACCCAGCTAAACTGATTTCCTGATCCAACCAAAATGGGAACTTAGAAACATGGGGACGATTTGTTATGTAGCAATAGCTAAGTAATATAATCAATATGGTAATTCATGCCAGCCCAACAGCTACTAACCAAAAGCACCTGTAACTCTGTTCCTGAGGACTTTCTCTGGCTGCTGAAGCCCACTCATTTAGCATGTAGAGGCAGGGCATTAGTACCAGGGTCAACAGCCCCAGAAGCAGCCCTCAATCAATGACTGAGTTTGTTGGGTAAACATTTCTTCTTCCTTGTCCTAAATGTAGGATATCATCTTCCACGGTCCCTAAGAAAACAGATCCCCAGTTACTCACAAGCAAGTAACCTGCTCTCTCATGCACACTTTGTTGGCTCCTATTCTATACATCTAACCTTTCTACTCACCTGCCTATGACTTCTGGGATTATCTCCCCAAGTACTGCCTCTCAAATCCTTGCCTTAGGGTCTGCTTCTGGGACACCATCTGATAATTGATTCCCAAACACTACAGTTTGAACGTGTCCCCTAAAGTTCACGTGTTGGAAACTTAATCCTCAAATTTATATGTTAATAATACTTGGAGGTATGGTTTTTTGGATACAGTTAGGATTAGAGAAGGTCATGAAGGTGGGGCCCTCAGGAAGACAGTAGTGCCTCTATAGGAAGAGGAAGAAAAACTTGAGATAGCATGCTTGCTCTCTCACCATGTGACATCCTCTGACATGTTATAATGCAGCAAAAAGACCCTTACCAGATGCCAATACCTTGTTCTTCAACTTACCTGCATCCAGAACCAAGAGCCAAATAAACTTCTATTCCTTATGAATTACCCAGTTTCAGGTATTTTATTATAACAACAGAAAGTAGACTTAAGACACCAGCCTTTGTATTAAAACAGGATAAAATTGTGGGAGAAAAATGTATAATATATAATTAAGGATTCTTTTTGTTTTCTAAAGATAAAATGACAGCAAGGCACAGTGGTGCACCTCTGTAATCCCAGCAACTTGGGAAGTGGAGGCAAGAGGATTGCAAGTTTGAGGCAAAAAAAATTAAAAGGGGGCTGTGGGTGCAGCTCAGTGGTAGCACACTTGCAAAGTATACACAAGGCCCTAGGCTCAACCCACTAGTACTGCAAAACAAAACAACAACAACAAAAAAAAAACAAATTATAAAAAATAAGTAAAAAAAATAAAGATAAAATGACAATTCTTGATTATACAATAATTTGTAGTGCAATGGTGCCCTTCATCACCATAAATTCTACAACTCATTGCTAAGGATTGTTGTTGTTGCTGTTGTTAGGTGCCGTCAATTCAGGTCCCACTCATGGCAGAACAAAACACTACCCAACACTGTGCCATACAGAATACTATGTCAGTATTCTCTGCTATTTATAGGGTTTTTGATGGATAATTGTTCTGGGAATAGGCTGCCAGGTTCTTCTCCCAAGCCTGCAGCACCCGGTATTCCCAGGTGGTCTGCCATCCAGGGACTAACCAGGCCCAACCTTGCTTAGCTTCCGAGATGAGGTGGGATTGGATGCCAGGGTGGTATGGCTGCAGACTGCTAAAGATTAGTATGAAAAAAGAAAGAGGGCTAATGACCAACACAGAAGCTATGGCTTCTTCATTTCCAGTCTGATATAGTGGAGGTCTCTACTTTGGGGATGTTGACCTTGAATAAAGTGGCTCTGGGGAAACCATTCTTTTGATAAACTACTCTACCTTCCCCAGATCTGTCTGGTTTGGGTGGGGATTTCCCATAAGAAGATTTTGTGAACTGAAAATAAAGAAATATAGTTTGTTAGCAGCTCCAGGATTCAGTTATGTATACCTTCCCAGCTTTACCAATAGAGAAATATGGGCCTTGAGGAGAATGACAGCCTGAGAGAAAAAAACTGAAACAAAGAGAGAAGGAGAGAAGGAAGGCAAAGAGTGAGGATCTGGTGGCATTTCAACTCCCAGTTCCAATTATTCCTGAATCCATTAATCTCTGGTGTTCTCACAGATTGCTTACATAAGCCAATAAATTCTATTCTTCTGCTTTATCTAATTGTGAGTTGCAAGCAAAAGAAAACGAACATGCAAATACTGATTAATACATCTTGCTTTAATAATCCTGAAATAACCAGACATTTCTCTTTTTGAATCTCTAGCTCCCAGCCTGGTCTTAATCAGACTAATTTGGCTTAATTTAAAGGTCAACTTTCACAAGAAAGGGAAAGAGGATGCACTAAAAAATTATGTCAGGTGCTTTCCAAAGAGAATTTTAAAAGCTGTCATTTCACCTTCACAATGGTCTTTCAATGATATTCCCATATATCAGGAAACCAAGGTTCAGGGAAGTTAGGAAAAATTCTCCAAAGGATACTCAGCTAATAGCAGTAGAGCTACAGATGGTCTTGAGGTACTAGTCTAGAAAAGGGCTAGGCTTTCTGCTTCCCTAAGCTATCTTTCATCTAAAACCCTTGCCATTAAAATTCTATGAAGTCATATTTATTGCCTTGTAGTTAATTTTCACTTTCATATTCCCCAAGCCTAAAATGAACCCATGTTGTACTCTCAAAGTGATGACACTACATGTAGCAGCCATGGAAGAACACCTCTCAGATATCCTTCCAAGAAAGGACTCACCATTTGTCTGTAAGAAATGCAGTTTCCTGACACTTTCCAGCTTTGGAGCTAAGGCTATGCTTCCTAGGAAGCCTGAGCTGATGACTGAGCATAGCAGGGCTCCTAAAGCCTAGCCATTTCTGTCCAGAGTGGGGCTCCTCTAATGAATGCTCCCTGCTCTAGGGCTGCCCACTGTGTTGGCTAAGACTTTGTCATATGTGTATAGAGTCTGAAGCACCTTTTCCAGTCTTATTTATTTCTGACTTTCATTATGTGTCAGATCAGCATCAAGGTCTTAAAGGCTTTGCCTATCCAGTCCTTGTCCCTTTTTATTGTCCCTTTCACAGACATTTGCCCATCTCCCAACAAACTCCACTCACCTTATATCCTGAAAAGACCCAAATGGCATACTAAACAGTGAGCAAAAGAGCAGGAGAAGAAGAGCTCAATGGAAAAACATTGTTTAGCAAGACATATGTTCCTACAGGTAAGGCAGTTGTGGTAGAGCTATGGAATTTTAGTTTTGTAAAGCAGATTGTGCTGAATATGCCAAATGCTTCTCTTAGCTGGAGGAAGCACCTCCCTGAGATCTGTCAGGCACTAGGATTTATGGGACCATTTCCATCTTAGTGATCCAGTTCCTCTTTATGAGGATGATTGCTTCTCAGCCCTGCCATAGGTATTTACCATCAGGGCTATTATAGCCCACTGAGTCATCCAGGAGAGAAATCCAAGTTGATAATTAACATCCTGAGGAAGGTAATTGTGAAACACTTAAGCATGGGGCTATAACTTCTGGCTCAGTGTCAGTAAGGACAGCCTGTAGGGCATATTATACTTAATGAATCAGTAGCTACCTAAGATGATTATAAAAACCCAAAGCATATTATTTTTTATCATCATGTGCAGGAGCTGAAGATTATGTCCTTTTGACCTATTTTGTGCTTTCATTCCCAGCTAAATAATAACCATTCGGGAGTTGAGGAACCAAATGATTCTTCTGCTTATTAAGGAATGTTATATGTCCACAGGATATTCTTCTGAGGAGGAAACTTGCAAGGAAGAAGCTTTTTCTCCTTTCACTCATGAGTTAATTTTCTGTTTTCATTATTAAGGTACTTCTCTTTACTTTAGTTATGAGACAGTGATGGATAAACACAGATCACAGTCCACAGACAAAGCATACATTGGTAAACAAAGAGATCAAGGTTGGGTTTGACCTTGTAAAGAAAAGCTGGAGCAGCATCACTCAAGTAAAGGGGAAAACACAGTTAGGGACAAGGCAACTACCCACTCAACAGTTTTAGAGTCTCCTTAAACTGTTCTCCTTGTTTCAAATATTGATGGTTTAAATGTAATTGTCAGTTACTTCCAAAAGGATGTTATATCATCCCTTCTCATTTTTCTTAATTTTCTCTCCTTATCTTTTATGCTATTATACATGTTCTCAAGTAACCATGTATACAAACAGATGATTTTACCATAGCATAATGGAATTAGGTCAGGTCCTCTGGTAAGGAGTGTAAGATCTGTGCTACGGAATAATGTCTATGAAAGAGATGGGGTGAAAACAAGATCAGGCAAGATTAGAAAGAATTCAGACCATGATGCAGATCAGACTCTTGTGAAAGGAAATGAGGAAAGAGGCAGAATCCGGTAGGCAGGGCCTCAGGAGGCAATGCACATGTAACAAATCTGACCAACGGGATGGAGAGCACCGAAGCAAAGACTGACCATCAGCAGAGCCTTGCACTGGGCAGAAAAGACTACACTTTAGGGTATCTACCTATGCTCAGTTTCAGTCATTGTCTGGGGGCTATCCAGGAAAAGCATGGCTTCAGGCCAAATGTTACAATGGAGCCCAAACATGGTATAGCTAGAGGCTGTCACCTAGCAGCCCTCCCCACTTTGCAGTTGATCCACCAGGTTTTTATGAAGGGAGATCCAAACCACACATCTCTACAGCCACGATGATAACCTAATCAATCAGAACTGAAATACTAAATAGCAAAGTTTTATTCCTCAGTCACATTGCCTGTTCTTCACAGTATGTTTTACCATGTTTCTATTCTATTTTGTTTTCAAGTTCAGGACCCAAGCTAGTAGAGCAGCTACCATTTGGAGCACCACTGGTAGCTCTAGTAAAAGGATAGCTCTAGTAGAATTCATGCTAAGAAGAGCTCACAACTTATTAGCTAAAAGGGGTCACATGGTTCCACCCAACCAGGAAGGGGAAGGAAGCTCAATCCTACCATGTGCTTAGAAAGTAGAGAGAAAGAAATGTGCAACACCAATGACTACAATAGTAAATAAACTGGTTAACTCCCCAAAGTCTCCTTTATATTCTACTCAAACAATAAAGTAACAATCTTTGGGGACTCCACTGAGGCCAAAGCTTATGCTTTTATTTTTCCCGGAAAACTTATATGTAATCATTTCCCTAAGAACTCCTTCTATTTATAGCAATGGAGACATTAAATCTCCTTGTTTTGTAAAGAAAAAATCAAATGCTCCCTTTTGGTTATCAGCTCTCTCACCTTACCCAAATATTTCCACTAGTTAAGAAAGTAAGTTCTCTGAAGAAGTGGTGGAAAATTGTGCTAGGGATTTTTTGTGAGGGGATAACTTGAGGTGACAAAACTGCTTTCTGAGATTCAAAGTTATTAAAACTAGTTTGGGTGGTTGGAGGTGTTTCTGGCTAAAGCCTGATGATAGAAAAGATAGCCACAATTTGATAATAAAAACTTTTCTGGAAGTAAAAAGAAACTGGACCAGGATACTAACTCTGCATCAGGATTTATATTGCCAAAGGGAATATGACCCTGGGTTTGTGAAAAAGATTCTGCACCAAAGCTTCCTGTGCAATTTAACCCCAGGGAAGTAACCATGAGTGGAAATAATAACAAAGCCTTGTAGGTAAAGAACTGTTGTTCAGAGATCCAGGCAAGTCTGGGATAATCTATAATTATGGTTAACACAGGAGATTCTAGCACCAGGTCAAAGGTTGCACTCAATGATCACAGGTGGCTTGATAGAGAGAGAACTATATTGCATGACAAGACAAATGGGACCCCTGTGGGGTTCTAAACAGGTTTTTTGCATTTTTCCTCCTTGAGTTACAGAAAGGTAAACCCTTAGGACTAGCTAAACCTCTGTTGTTATGCTTGTTACAAAGAGGGGAACCCAGAGATAAAGGCTGAACTCTGCTGTAAATATGAAGATAGGAAGAAAAATGAAGCTCAAGGCATTGTACTTCGGGATGTTATTTTTCCTTGTATCTAAGGTGATTCAAAAAGTATTAATACATAAAGCTATGTTTTAACATGCAACAAGAACCCCTTGAGAGAAAGTTTCTCAAAATATTTTTTGTATTACCTGTCCTGATTCCTGAGAATCTGCTATAATTTGGATGATGAATGTCCCCCAAATGCCTAGTTGTTAAAGGATTGGTCCGCAGGGTGGCACTATTGGGAGGTGGTAGAATCTTTGAGAAGTGGGTTTTTGGGGGAAGGCCCTTAGGTTTTGGATGTTTTGTTTTGTTTTTAAACAAGGTCTCACCATGTAGCTGAGGTTGCCCATAAAGAGGATTGTAGGACCGTGGCCTTTATTTCTACTTCTCTTTTGCTTCCTGGACATGAGGTAAGGAGGTTTTGTTTTGTTTTGTTTTTTGGTGGTACTGGGGGTTGAACCCAGGGCCTCACACCTGCATGTTTCACAAGTGCTGGACCACTGAGATGCGCCCCCAGCCCTTTTTTTTTTTTTTTTCTTTTTCTTTTTGAGACAGGGTCTCGCTAAATTACACAGACTACCTCCAGTCTTGAACTTACGATCCTTCTGCCTCCTTCTCCCAAGCTGCTGGGATTACAGGCGTGCGCCACCATGCCCAGCCGAGGTGAGGAGTTTTGCTCCACCACACACTCTTGCCATGATGTACTGTCTTGCCATAGGCAAAAAGTAAGATCAACCAACCATGAACTGAAAGTCCCAAAATGGCAATCCAAATAAATATTTTCTCTTTATAAGTTGATTATTTCAGGTAATTGTTATAGTAACAGAAAACTGACTAACACAGGATTCTATTTTGTTTGGTGTTTTTGTTTGTGTGGTTTTGGTCATGGTGATGGTGGTGGTGGTTGAGTTGCTTCTTTGTTCTTTAGGGGTTTGTCTGTTTGTTTGTTTTTGAAATAAGGCCTCACTATGTAACTCAGAGTAACCTCAAATTCACAATCCTCCTGCCTCTACCTCCTGACTGCTAAGATTACAGGCGTGTGCCACCACACCTGGCTACAGAATCCTACTTGAACATGGACTTGTATAAGTCAAAATCATCAATAGTATTTGTTGAATCTTTTCCTCATACCTGCTAAACCAAGATCTTCAGGCTGAGGTAGGAGAGGAGAGGAGGAGAGCACTATTTCTGGGAGTCTCCAGAGAACACCTCACCTGAGCTCACAGGAACATTTCTCTTTACCACTCTGTGCCATCAGTCATTTCTCTTTCCTCCATCTGTGATATCTGGTAGCTGAGATGTCAACCTCTCCTTGCCCTTGAGAGGCAATGCCCTTCAGTTTATAACAACCTGTCAGCATGGGTGAGGGCTCTGGCATTGCTACCCACTTGAGAGCACTTAATTGGAGTAATTCATGGGGTTATTCAGAGCTTTTGCCACACTATCGCTGGACTACATTTTCTTCAGAAGCAAAGATCCACCCTCACATTTGCATTTTAAATGTTTCTCTGGAAATAAAGCTTTTCTGACTTTTGGGGTTGGAGTGTTTTGTTTTGTAATGGAATCTCACCATGTACTGAGGGTGGCCTCAAACTTACTATACAGCCCAGGCCTCCTCTCTCTGCCTCCTGAGTGCTGGGATTATAGGCATGCATCACCATTCCTGGTTGGCTGCACTGTTTTAAGTCTGAGTTCAGGCATTCCAAATGTGGCCATTCCACCAGGTTTTTCATGCCAGGGCTTAAGTATCAGTCAGTAAAGATTAAACTGAAAGACTGGCTGAGGTGTGGCCATGTTAATACTCAAAATTATCCCTAGCTCAAGCAAGATGGGCATTATTATTAGAAAGGGTACTTGACACAATCCAGTTTATTCTGAGGAGTTATTTCTCAAAAGACTTCTAAATCCCTCACTGAAGGAAAAACTTGGTGATGCCTAGCTCTACCAAGCAGAGACAAGAAGCTCACACAGAGATTGTTATACCTGAAGAGATCATTACCATGGGTTAAACATAGTTTGTACCTGCCAAAACTCATGCTGATGTTTAATTCCCCAATGTAATAGTATTGAGGTGGCAGGGACTTTAAGAGGCATTTGGGGTCATGTAAGATCTGCCTTCATGAATGGATTAATGTTTTTCTTGGGAGATCAAGTTAGTTCTCCTGAGGTTGGATTAGGTCTCATGGAACTGGATTAGCTACTCCAAGATCAGGTTGTTATAAAGCAAGTTTGGCTTCCTTAGCTCACTTTCTATAGCTTTCTTCTATCTCCATATGACTGCTCTTGCTTGCAGGTTTCCTTGCAAGATGATGCTATCTGCCATGAGGCCTTCACCAGAAGCTTGTGCTGGTCCCATGCTCTTGGACCTCCAGGACCCTTCCCTAAATAAGCCTCTTTACAAGTATTTAGCCTAAGGTATTTTGTTATAGCAACACAAAGTGGACTCAGATAACTATACTGCTCATGTTTAGTGAAATGCAGTTGCTAGAAAATGGGAGGGAAAAGTAAAGGGCAAGCACCACATCACTGCATGGGAGAGGTGAGATGTCCCTAATTCTCCCTAGATTTTAGACCATATCCTCTCATATCTGTTATCTTCACAGTAATAATCTGTTGTGATGACAAAAAGGCAAGAAGTAGAGAGGCAGGGCGATGCCTTCTTTGCATGGGTATGTGTATGTGGAGGTAGATGCATATTATTAGCAAGTACTAACGACAAGGTGTGGGCTGGGATTTAGCTCAGTTGGTAGAGCGCTGCGCTGCAGTCTCTGAGGACCTGAGTTCAATTCCCAGCACTGCAAAAATGGGAGAAGGGCCTGGCAATCCACTCCCAAGGCAATCCCGAAACAGTCAGCCATTGAGAATCCTATGAGGGTCGCTATGAGATACCGACTCGATGTCACCTAACAACGACGACAACGACAAGGTGGCAAATATGCTGGAAAGTACATGAACACAGAGAGCACTAGTAAACAGGTATGTTCTTGTTGGACACTATAAAATTCAGAGAAACTTTGCAAAGAGGCAAAGTGAAAGAAAATATGGATTATTTTAGAAATTGATTTTGAAAGGAAGAAGTTTTCTTTAGGCTTGTTACTAGAAGATACAGCTGACCAGAGAAATAAGCAAATATGTGTCTACCACCAGAAGGCAGTTTTAGAAAGGATTCCCCCTTATTAGCTCAAGTTTATTCTTATCCCTAAGCACAAACTGCCTAGGGGATTTAGACACAGGCTGATTGCAGAATTGCATATGTTGAGAGCCAGAGTAGCATAATAGTGGGGAAGATAGGCTTTGGAATCAGTTTGCCTGTGTTGAAAAACCATGGCTATGACATTTAACTAGCTGTGGGCTAGTGAGAAAGTTATGCAGCCTAAGCCTCAATTGCCTGCAGCCATACCACTGTAGCATCCGATCCCATCACATCTTGGAAGCTAAGCAGGGTCAGACCTGGTTAGTACTTGGATGGGAGACCACGTTGGAATACCAGGTGCTGTAGGCTTCGGAGAGGGACCCATTAACCCACTCCCAAAAAATCAGCCATTGAAAACCTTATGAATAACCTTACAAATAACAGAGAAGCACTGAGAATCTGTTGCACATAGGATTGCTATGAGTCAGACACCAACTCAATGGCACTTAACAACAACAGAGCCTCAATTATTCCTATTTAACAGAGGAAGTAAGGATGCCTAACTCATACAACTGTGGTAAGATTTGCATGGCAATATGTGAAATGTGCTTAGCACAGTTCCTGACACATAATCACTCAAAAGCTGGTCACTTTCAACATTTTGTCACCATTTCAAGATTGGCACAATAGAAATCAGAAATCTAGTATTTAGGTCTTTAAACTCAAAGCTTAACTTGCTTTAAAATTTTGTTCTAAAGAATACTATCATTGAGTTAACTATCTTTTTACAAGTTGTTTACACAAATGTACAGTATGGAGAAGCAAAAAGTGGCTTCCCACATCCCTTCTAGGTTCTCTGGTTGGGCTATGAATTAAGTTAACATAATACAAATTAACAGGAGTAAACATATTTAATGTCATATGTATGCATGGGTTCCCATAAAATATGAAGCTCAAAGAGCCAACTGATTGAAGCTTATGTAGTATCCTAGGCTACAGAAAGAAATAGGGGTTTGGGGGTCCTGGAGGGAGGGCAAGCTATGGGAGGGTGAATGAAAGTGGTCTTATTGGAGACAGGCATGGTGGTGCACACCTGTAATCCCATTGGCTTGGGAGGCAGAGGCAGGAGGATCACACGTTTGAGACCTGAGGCAGTCTGTGTAATTTAGCAAGACCTTGTCTCAAAAAGGTAAAAAAAATGGGCTGAGGGTACAGCACTTGCAAAGCATGCAAGCGCGAGGCCCTGGGTTCAACCACCAGTACTTCGAAAAAAAGAAAAAGAAAAGAAAAAAGTTGTCTTATTGTACAGATAGTCTCTCAGGTAATAAAAGCTGTCTGCAGCAGCCATCTATCTAATACAATTTTACTAATGTAGATTTCCTTTGTAGATATAAATTTGTTTTACAAAAGGATAGCTTTTCCAAGCTATTCCTGTCCACAGTTTCTTAGAATAACTAGTTCAAAATATGTCAAAGAAATATATTTTGGGTAGCATCTTCTGATCTCCCACAATCATGCTGGGGGGGGGGGTCCTGAGCCCCAACAGCATAAATCCACAGTTGTATTACCGAAGGTGATTAAGACCCACCATCTTGAATCTGATGGAAAACAAATTCCTGGCAAAGTAGGACACTAAGATAATGGTACAGTGCTGGCATCTGGTGGCAGCAAGCCCTGACAAGTGGAACTGCAGTTCTCTCATTTATTGCTTCTGCAAGGGACTAAGTCAACACCCATCACAAGTTTTTGCTCATCTGCTATGTTTTTGAACTCCTTTGAGTACCAAAATATAAATCAGCCTTAGGCTTTTTATAGAAAAGAAACTGCAAAGCATATGAAAAGATGTTTATCCCCCTGCCAGAAAAACACAGAAATGAAAACTAAAACAATGAAATTCCTGGTTATGCCCAACAGAGTGTCATAGGTTACCAAGTCAGATAACACCAGCTGGCAACAAGAACGTGGAAAAATGTGAACTCTCTAACACTGCTGTCTAAATTGAAAGAGCTATTTTGCTGTACCAGTAGAAATCTACAGTGGCTAGTATCTAGCCAAAGTAAAGACATGTAAGGCCTATAGCTCAGCAATTCTAAATTCAGGGTATGTATCCGAGACCTCAGGAAATGTCTGAACTCAAGGAGCTGTGTTACAAGGATTCAAATAATACATAGCATGGATACAAATGATGCATAGCTGTATTATTTGGAATAGCAAAAATAAATTTGGAAACTCCCCAAATATTCAGCAATAAGAAGATGGCTAATTTGTCATATGCATATTCTTGAAAGAATAAAGCAATAAAACTGAATGTACTGGAGCTACATGTTATCAACAAGGATAAATCTTGAAAAGGACAGAAGGAAAGATGCAAACTTACGAATACCACGTGTAGTAATTATGTGAATATTAAAATATGAAAGAATACTAGATATTGCTTTTTTGAAAACTAATATAAAATAAAATACATAAAATGGAAGGAATCCTACTAACTTCAAGGCAGAGGTTGTCTTTGGGAAGGAAGGAAAGAGAATGGGACTGGAGAGGTAGATAAAGGGAGTTTATATCTGTAATGCTTCCGTTTTTTTAAATTATTTTCTCTGTCATTTTATATAGATTTGTATTTATTATATTCTCTATTTTTCTGCACATTTATACCTATATATTAGAATATTATTCAGCCACCAAAAAGGAATGAAATTCTGACACATAGATAAACCATGAGGACATTATACTTAAACAAGTCTGTCACAAAAGGACAAATGTTATATTGATATGCTACCAGTGAAACAGGAAAAACCTAGAAAAGCCTGGAGTAATCTGAAGAAACTTGGAGAAAACCTGGAAACACCAAGGTTCTTTGGGTGAAGTGACCTAAGATTAGGATGCTCCCCCACAGAAAGAAAAAGACAAACTAAAAGTGAGGTGAAGCAAGCTTTTAATAGATGTAATAAAACACATCTTAAAGACAGAAAGATAAGGTGGGTACCCCAACAGACAGGGAGATTGAGGGAACAAACCTGGATTTTAATAGTTTTCATAGAAAGAACAAAAATTCTGCCTGGTCAGGGAAACATGAGCTTTTGGGTAAGAAACTTGCATTTGCCCTTTCCCAGATGGCTAAGGATGAAATAATTGACCTTATTTAATTTAGTTTAACTTTCTTTGTACTAAGCCGGGAGTTATTTAGTGTGTGGCCTTGGAAATAGAAGTCTAGCCTCTTTGGGCTAACTGATGGGGGGACAGTTATTTGATTTTACTTTGTGGTCAGCAAAGAGCTATTTTACGTGGCTTTGGACCCAGAATATGCCTGGGATAGGACAGACTAATAACTAACTGCTTTTATTTTCATCAGTTTACCTTTTAGCTTTGGGTTAGGAACATCATTTACTGCTTGTCAGTTTACCTTTTGGTTTTAGGTCAGCTAAAATTGTCCTATCAGTTAGTTATAAATGACTTGTGGGTCATTGTTGTTGTTAGGTGCCATCAAGTCAGGTTCCACTCATAGCGACCCTATGTGCAACAGAATGAAACACTCCTTGACACTGTGCCATGCGCAGCACAATGTCAGTGCTTTTCTGCCATTCACAGGGTTTTTGATGGTTCACTGTTTCAGGAGTGGGCTGCTGGGTGCTTCTCCTAAGCCTACAGCACCTGGTATTCCCAGGTGGTCTCCCATTCAAGGGCTAACCAGGCCTGACCCTGCTTAGCTTCCAAGATCAGACAGGATGTGGATCAATATCACTTACTAAAAGCTCAGTGCTGATTTATTTTTACTCTAGCAATGGAAGGCCAGTGATTGTAAATTATAAGCAGCTTGGGAGAGCTATCATTACAACTCCTAAAATATGCCTCCCTCCATCAATTTTCCTAATGGCCTACCTACTCCCAATAATTCCACTTATAGAGACAGAAAGTAGAATAGAGGTTACCAGGAGCTGAGGGGCAAGGAGAATGGGAAATTTCTGTTTGAGATGATATGAAAGTTCTGGAGATAAATGGTGACGATGGTGGTACAGCAATGTGAATGTCCTTAACACCACAGAACTGTATACTTAAAAATGACTAAAATGCTAAGTTTTATGTTGTATACATTTTACTGCAAAAAAATTAAAAAATGTATAGGCCAGTTCCTGTCCTTTGGACAACCACATGTGTAGCAGAGAAATAAGCTACATTCATATCCAGGATTGCAGATACACACAGAAGTCAGTGGAAAGGCAAGGAGATGGCTGTAGCTAGCGTTTCAGCATTTCATTAAAGCAATAGGAAGAGGATGAAGCCAACATTTAGAGTTTGGTAACTAAAGATTAGAACAATTTTATTTTACTGCTTCTTGAAATACAGGTTGAGTTCTCCTCATCCAAAATGCTTGGGACCAGAAATGTTTTGGATGTTTTGGATTCTGGAATGTTTGCATATGCATGAGATATCTTACAGATGGGACCCAAGACCCACAGAAGTCAATTGTTTCATATATACCTTATACAATATAACCTGAAGGTAATTTTATACATTATTTTTAGCACACCTGCCTTTTAACTTCATATGAGGTCAGGTATGGAGTTTTCCACCTGTGGCATCATGTCAGTGTACAAAATGTTTCAAATTTTGGAGCATTTCAGATTTTCAGATTAGGGATGTCCAACCTGTACTAGATTTTCCCACCCTCTAACCAACATGAGATTAGGGCCAGCTGGGCCTGCTTGTTTTTGAGCAAGGTCTGCTTTGTCCACTTTCCCTACCCCTAATCCTCCACAGGGGAGATGGGACTACAATAAATATCCTAAGGAGTGTGGGTTGTGGTGACAGGATGCCAGAAGGTGGCAGCAAAAGACCATCAAGTTGGAAAGTTCCATCTGCCAGATGCCCAGGAGAACAGAGAGAAGGCATAAGTGGGCTTTGACTACTAGGTCCCCACCTTGATTCAGGACTGAGACTAATGTAGTAACACTATACCTGGGACCAAAAGACACACACCTAGCTGAAGTAATCAAGAGTCACTTCCTGAATGGGCATTTCCAAAGGGAAAGGAAGGATAGGGGAAAAGGAAAGGTGAACCTGGCCAGGTAAATGCATTAAATTCTTCCTATATTCTAGGCTCTATGCACCCAAGCCCAGACAAAGCAATGACGTCCCCCTGCGACATAGTCTGGTGGAAGAGAGAAACCATATGTGTTCCCACGAAGAAAAACAAAAGGAAGACCAAAGATCAAGGCTTTTGGAATGACTGCTGTGCTGGCATCTTCCTTTGTCTTCCAGATCCACTTTCTCCCCTTTTATTTACTGCTCCTGAGAGACTGATCTGTGTACATCAGAAGCCAGAGGACAAAGTAGCCTGTGAATGTGATGGGAAGATCAGAAAGAAAGAAGTGAGCATGCTTGGGCTTTCATTCCCACAACTTCTTCCCTGCAAGATGTCCTTGGCCTGGCCCTGTTGCAGAAGGCCTCTGTTCCACCCAAGGGACTTGATCTGCAGGATTCTTTTTCATTCTCCTTTCTAGCAACTGTTCCTTTTCCTCATCTCTTCTGATCTAGTGGTGGTAGCAGGTGCTTCTAGTCTTATTTTCTTGCACTATCTCTTATAGTGTTCTTCACCCCACCTTCACTTTAATTAAACCTTTTGTAAATAACCCTTCTCTGTTGT
>VMDO01018482.1:21076-42176 GCA_007922755.1 Pedetes capensis
ATGTTTAAGCCCATTGTTGCAGACACTGTGTTAATCCATCTGGTGGAGGGTTTTCCTCTTTTCCGTTGACCTGCCACTCTTCCAAACATGATGTCCTTCTCCAGGGATTGTTCTCTCCTGACTACATGTCCAAAATATGTAAGACGCAGTTTGGCCATTTTTGCTTCCAAGGAGCACTCTGGTTGTACCTCTTCTAGGATAGATCTGTTGGTTCTTTTGGCAGTCCATGATACGTGGGTGGGAGCGTGTATGCGTGAGTTTTTTTTTTTTTAATTTTATTTGCTAACCCTTCTCTAAGTGATGCTAAATGGTGTGTGCCATCTGTTGTTGGGACCTTGCCTGATACAACACCTGGCTAAACCATATATCTCCTCTATGACTAAACTCAGCTAAAGAAAGATGAGGAATATCAGGAATGGCTTACATAGAGGATTATGAGTATTTCAGTACTACCGGAAAATAAGTTACATGACTAGACATGGCAGTTCAATTAAAGCTAAAATGAAGTTAACAGGAGACACGAGGGTGTCTTGATCTGGCATCCAACATCTTGAAGTCTTATCTGATATAGAAAATCAGTTCTTCAAGGGTACCTATTAGTCTCATGTTTAACAATCATGAATATAGTTTCTATCCAACATAGGGAGTTAGGACACAGGTTAAGGCAGTAAGTTAGCAATATGGAAACCAGTTAGGGAAAACTGATCACAATCTCAACAGGAGATGAAAATTAGAACCACTTTAATAGCATTTGGAATGCATTTGATAAATATTTAGGAGGTAAAAATCAATAGAACCAGACATTCAAATATGAGGGATATCAAAGAATGAAATGTAAACCACCAAAGGTTAAAAAGTTACAAAACTGAGTCTATTAACTTCCTAGGTAAAGGATAGCATTCCAGTGAAGTAATGCACTGATTTGTTCAACAAAAGAAAAACATAGGGTTTTTTAAGGGCCAGGAAGAGAGAGTTGTAACAGCTATGCTAAGGATTAAAAACTATTACTCTGGATAAAACAGAAAGTATCCAAAGGCCCTATCATTCCTTGGTGAAGAAAACATCAGTTAGGTACATATCTGGCTTACAAAAAGCACTCAAAAAGCATAACCTCTCATCAGCTTCAGCTGGCTAGAGCCAGTTGTAATGGCACAACATATAGTTTTGATATTTCCTAAGCAAGCACTGCTGCAAATGAAACATCTTCCTTTGGTAGCCCTGTGAGTAGGGGTAAGAGGCAGGGGAGGTGAGGAAAGAGTTGAAGATCCTCTCAGGTTACTACTTGTAAGAGGAGTTGGACAGGGATATTGTAACCAGAATCTGAGGTCTGTACTGCTTGCCACTCTACCAAAAACCTAGGAGACAGAAGTTGATGAAAGGAATCAGATTTATTCAAAGCAGGCACTGAGGAAAATGGAGGAGACCTCTCCATCTCAAATCACCATCTTTGAGGACTCAGAGTATGATCCTTTATGAGACAAAAGGATTTATTGCAGTGAGAAAATAGGCAGGAAATCCTTGGGCTGGGCAGGGCCTTTCTCTTCAGAGTACCATCTCCTGCTATACTCTCCTTGAAAGCCATCTGGATTTTAGCCATTCTGGCTGGTATGAGATAGAATCTCAGTATAGTCTTGATTTTTATTTCACTGACGGCTAAGAACATTGAACGTTTTTTCATATGTTTATTAGCCATTGGTATTGCTTCTTCCAAAAACCTTCTGTTCAGTTCCATTACCCACTTACTTACAAAAGATAAAACATAAAAGATAAAAAAGATGTGAGGGGGAAAAGGAACACTTTTATCCTGCTGGTGGGACTGTAAATGAGTTCGGCCAGTTTAGAAATCAGTATGGAGGTTCCTCAAGAAAACTAAAAATAGAGCTACCATATGATTCAGCTACACAACTACTAGGAACACACCCAAAGGAAGATAAGTCATTAAACCACAAGGACACCTGCACTACCATGTTTATTACAGCTCTCTTCACAACTGCAGGGGTATGGAATCAGCCTACATGTCCATCAATGGATGACTGGATTTAAAATGTTATATATATACACACACATACATACATACATACACATACATATATATACATATATATACACACATACATATACATACATATACATACATTGTATATATAATGGAATATTATTAAGCAGTAAAGAATGAAATGTCATTTGCAGCAAAATAGATGGAATGTGATATCATCATTTTAAGTAAAATAACCCAGGCTCAAAAAGAGAAATACCACATGTTCTGACTCACATGCAGGAGCTAAATCCACTTTAAAGAAATACAGGTATATAGATAGATAGATACACATACACACACATATACATATATATTTTGTTGTTGTTAGGTGCCATCAAGTGGAGTCGACTCATAGTGACCCTATGTACAACAAAATGAAACACTCCCTGACATTTTACCATGCTTGGCACTATATCAGTGCTTCTCTGCTGTTCATAGGGTTTTCAATGGCTGATTGTGGATTGCTTTGGGAGTGAGCTGCCAGGTCCTTCTCCCATATTATGTGGTGCTGGGGCTTCAGAGAATACAGAGCAGCATTCTACCAACTGAGTTAAACTCCAGACATACACAGAGAGAAAAGAGAGAGAGACAGACAGACAGACAGACAATTGTACATATCTAAGATTGGAGAAATATAAGTTGACCCATCATGAGGAGTTAGGGGACTAATGGGAAGAAGAAGGATGTAGGAAAGGTGGGAAGAGAAGGGGAAAAACATAAAGGAGTAAAGAGGGAGAGAATAGGCACAAAATACAGGATACAACTATGAAAATCCCATCATTAATCTCACTATACTGTATGCAGGACTGGGATTCAGCTCAATTGGTACAGCACCGCTCTAAAGTCTCTGAGGTCCCAAGTTTGATTCCCAGCACCACAAAAATGGGAGAAGGGCATGGCAATCCACTCCAGAGGCAATCCCGAAAGAGTCAGCCATTGAAAACCCTACAAGGGTCACTATGAGTTGGACACAACTTGACGGCAACAACAACAACAACATACTGTGTGCAATTTTTAAAAAATCACACTATCCCTCATAAATATCTACAATTATTGTTAAATATTAATCAAAAAGGTTTTGCATAATGTTTAAGGAAATGAAAGTGTCAACAACCCTAATAATTGCACCCTGTATATATGAACTGAATTATCACTCTCTACCCATAAATATATACAATTAAAATACTAAAAAAAAAGTTAGGGTAAGAAAGTTTTGATTCCTAAAGAACAGTCTTAAAAACCATGTGCAAATTGCATATACATTTTTCCTAATTTCTTTTCTAATAGTGGAGAGTTGAGAATCAGTTAATAAATTAATTATATGAAAAAAGAAAGCCATCTGGATTATCAACTGCCTAGGGCTAGCATCTGCACTTTCTCTTTAGATAAACCAAATCATATGAACATGAGGAGAGGAGAGACCATTATAGAGAATATCACGTAAGGGTGGACCCTTAAACAATTACAGGAAAGACTGGAAAGGGAGACAAAAACTAAAGACCTCAGTTCATCACCTCACATTCCAATTCTCCTCCAAAATAACTACTTTAATAAATTGGATATTTTTCTATACTTCCACATTTACCATATACATATGGTTTCCACCTGCACTGTTACATTCCCCACTGTCAATCCTTCATTCCATCTCCATGGGAAGTTGAGGGATATCTCTGTTCTGGCTACTTTGTGCTAAACAGGGGTAGAGGTGGTGATCTTCAGATTGGGAAGGTCTACCGTGATATGTACAGGTCCAGGCAGGAATATTATTATAATGGACTTCAACCTCCTGCAACTAGTTAACTGAAACCTAAGGAAGGGCTTTTCTACAGAAGAAAGGATGAGGGAGGAACAGAAAGTAAAATGAAGAGAAGGGGAGCAAGAGGCAGTTTCAAATGAACCCGTTACAGTACCATTAACTGTGATCCTATCTACAAGAAAAGGTTGGAGAAAGCAGGTGAGGAGAAAGAAAGTTGGATGTCTACACCATAGTCTATTTGAAGTACCAGTGAGATGGACAAGTCTGCAATATAGTGGTCTAGCAAGTCCCAGATTCAGTTCTTGGAGTTAAGTGGGAGTAATTTATATCAGAAGAAGCATCATTCAAGAAGAGCATGGAGGGGCCAGGCATGGTGGTGCACGCCTGTAATCCCAGTGGCTCGGGAGGCGGAGGCGGAAGGATTGCAAGTTCGAGACCAGAGGCAGTCTGCACAACTTAGCGAGACCCTGTCTGAAAAAAAAGTAAAAAAAAAAAAAAAAATGGGCTGAGGTACAGCTCAGTGGTCCAGCACTTGCAGAGCATGCAGGCGAGGCCCTGGGTTCAATCCCCAGTACCGCAAAAAAAAAAAAAGAAGAGCATGGAGGAAAAACAGAAAGAAAGAGTATGAAGAGAAAAAGGCAATAGTCAAAGAGATATTTCAATGGTTAGTTTCATGTGTCAACTTGGCTAAGCTATAACGCCCAGATATTTGGTCAAACATTATTTTGGATCTTTCTCTGAAGATTCTTTTGGATGAAGTTAACATTTAAACTGGTAGACTTTAAGTAAAGCAGATTGCCCCTCCATAAGGTGGGTGGACCTCATTACTTGAAGATCTTACTTCCCCCAATCAAGGTTGAATTCTGTCAGCTTGACAGCTTTCAGACTTAAACTAAAGATTTTGGATATGCCAACCTCAATAAATCATATACGCCCATTCCTTAAAATAAGTTTCTCTATATATTCACATATCCTATTGGGTCTGTTTATCTGGAGAATCTTAATTAAACAGATATCCCTCAGGTCTTTTAATATTTACATTAAAGTAGAAAAATAATCTTATTCATGTGGAATGAAAACATTCCTTTCCTGAAAGGAATAGAAATCCTTTATAGGAGGAAAGTCAACCAAGCTTAAGCTATTTGCCCACAACCCCATTACCCTGCCCTCCATCCAGGAAAGGGAGAACTAGTTTTCTATCACTAATAATTTTGACTCTAGTGATAAAGAAACCAGAGAAGAACTCTGGTGATAGGTCCATTAAGGCTTCTCCTGACTGGCCATCAACACTCTTTTTTTTTTTTTTTTGCCAGGGGTTGAACCCAGGGCCTCGTGCTTGCATGCTCTGCAAGTGCTGGACCACTGAGCTGCACCCCCAACCCATTTTTTTTTTTTACTTTTTGAGACAGGGTCTCATTAAGTTATGCAGACTGCCTCTGGTCTCAAACTTGCGATCCTCCTGCTTCCGCCTCCTAAGCCGCTGGGATTACAGGCTTGTGCCACCATGCCCAGCTACCATCAATACTCTTAAGAACATACTCTTTCTAAATGAACTGATGAGAGAAAACAGGACCAACTTCACTACATTTGGTTTCTGCAAAAATAATGTTAAAATTCAGGGATCTGTCCCCTTGAGGAGAGATTTTACCAACTCTGGAATCACTCTGTCTCACAAGGAACACTGAGAAGCCTTTTGCTGTAGAACCACTGGTTAAGGGCATTTCTTCTCAAACTCTAACATGCGAATGAATCACCTGGGAACCTTGCTAAAGCAGATTCATATTCTGTAGGCCCTGGGTAGGGCCTAAGAATCAATGTTTCTAGCATGTTCTTAGGCAATGCCTATGTTGTCAGTCCATGGACCCCAGTTTAGTAGCAGGTTACCAGTGCTTAACAAAGATTTTTAAAAATCAGGGTAGCCTTCTCACAAGTTATGCAACAGCTTCACATAGCTCAATGGAAGCTTTTAAGAAACACTGTTTCCTTAGTGAGAGCTGGAGCCTTGCAAGTAAGAATAGATGGCTAAGGACTAGACCCTTGTCCATCAGAAGGGAGGTAAGATGATAGGTTATATCAGCAATTCCCTAGGTCTTGTATTCACTTTGAAAATCACTTAGAAACTAGATACCCAGGGTCCTGGCTGTTATGGGCTTGGCCTCACCTTCTTTGACCTGCACTGCAGAATTATTCTCATTCTAAAGCAAACTTATTGTGGAAAGTTAGTAGGTATCCTTTGTGGTTAATCCCACCCAGCTCCCTCCTCCATTGCTTTTCATCAGTACTGTTGTTGTTAGATGCCTTCAAGTCAAGTTCAACTCACAGTGACCCTCATAGGGTTTTCAATGGCTGAATGCTTCAGGATTGCATTGCCACATCCTTCTCCCTTTTTTGCAGTGCTGGGGATTGAACCTGGGTCCTGAGAGTGTGTGAAGCAGCACTCTACCAACTGAGCTAAACACCAGCCCATCAGTACTGTGGCTGAGAGTAATAAAGGTATCCACACACTCATTATCAAATTATATTTATTTTTCTTGTTGATCAGTTTGCACTAGCAGCAACAGCCTCCCTAGGCCCTGACTTGTATCTTTGTTCCGGTTAATACCAGATCCAACTTCCATTATGTGAGAAATCACCGTTCTACCCTATAACCTTGCTTACTATTTGTGGAATGATGGGAGCTTAGGAGTTTCAGTGTACTGTTCCCACCTTCAGAGAAATGTGCTGTTGGGTTGAATATGATTGGATGCACCATGGAATGTGTCCCAGGAGAAGGACACACTCCACTGACAATCTACACTTTTAAGAAGTCAAGAGGGGACAGGAAATACCCAACTAGTCTTATAAGTGTTAATTGAAAGTTCTTGAACAGGGCTGGGAGTACAGCTCAGTGGTAGAGTGCTTGCCTAGCATGGAGAAGGCCCTGGGTCCAATCCTCTGCATCGGAAGAAAAAAGTCCTTGAACTAACATACAGTAAGATCTGTCAAAAGGAACATCCATCTCTCAAACCCTAGGCAGAGGAGTTTACATGCTTACAGTGGAATCGGCTAGGGAAACTGCAGTATTTGCTGCTGAGTCAGTTTATGGCTACACTACCTAAGATTGTTGTTGTTGTTAGGTGCCGTCGAGTTGGTATCCAACTCATAGTGACCCTCTGTACAACAGGGGAAACACTATTGTCAGTGCTTCTCTGCTGTTCATAGAGTTTTCAATGGCAGATTGATTTTTGGGAGGGGGTTGCCAGGTCCTTCTCCCAAGCCTACAGCTTCTGGTGTTCCCAGGCGGTCTCCCATCCAGTAACTAACCAGGCCTGACCCTGCTAAGCTTCCAAGATCTGACAGGATCGGATGCCACAGGGCTACAGCTGCAGGCACACACTACCTAAGATAGGAAGCTATATATCTCCCAGCCTCTATAGGATGGTATAATTAATCCATAAGTAGTTATATAACGTGAACCTAAAGTGGGTAGCTTCTTCTTAGATTGAAAACAAACAAACAGAAGGGAAAAAGAAAAAAAATCCCTGATAAAAGCCATTACCTGTCATGTCCTAGCTTTGGGAATCAGACATAACTGACAAGAGAATCTTGGTTCTGTCCATTCATAACCAATTCATCAGTCAGTTAAGGCCTTAGCAGTAGCATAAAGACACATAGGAATAATCAGAATCAGACAGAACATGGGCCTACTCAAGAAAACACAAACATTAAGAGTCCAGGCTAATCCCATATGAAAAGGAGTATGTTGGCTCTAACTGGAAGGAATGCTCTATAAAGCCCTGCCCCATCATGGGAGCAGGCTGGCTAACTGGTTTTGTTTTAAGGCATAGAAGTAGCCAGGTATATTGGTATGTGTTTGTAATCCCAGCGACTTGGGAGGTAGAGGCAGGAGGATCACAGGTTTGGGGCCAGAGGCTACCTGAGTAACTTAGTGAGACCCTGTCTCAATTTAAAAAAATAAAAAGGGACTGAGGATGCAGCACAGTGGCAGAGCACTTGCGAAGTATCTACAAGGCCCTGGGTTCAACTCCCCAGTACTGGAAAAAAAAAACATACAAGGAAAATTTTTATAAATTTAGAAAACAAAATATGAATACTAAGCTGGGCATGGTGGCATACATCTGTAGTGCCAGCTACGAGGGAGGCTGAGGCAAGAGGATCCCTTGAGTCCACGAGTTCAGGGCCTGCCTGGGCAACATAGTGAGATCTTGTCTCAAAAAAGTACTATAAGTAAAGTAAAATCACCCACAATTCCTCAACTCAAAAATAATTTGTATTAGATTTCCTCTGGTATTTTTCTTAGACCTATTGTTTTCTCTTTCTTTTCTTAAAAATTGAGATGATGATATACAACAATACCATGCAATACTATTTGAATTCTAAAACTGTTTTATGAAAGATTACATGATTAAAACTGAACATATGCTTACAATGAAAATAAACAGGATTCTCTTCTATATTTATGAACTTTCCAACTTCATAAATTTATTATAGAAGAGGATTTTAGCACTCTTACCCAATGTTAGGCTCCCTCTGCTGCAATATATCAATTTCTGATTAAACTAGTACTTTACACAGGATATCCACAGGGTAGTGGCAGGAGAGATTGGTTCCAGGACCTGCCCCCTGCCATGTGGAGTTCAAATTCCAAGGATTCTCAAGTACCTTATACACAATGACATTATATTTCCACAGACTCTACATATATTTTCCCCTTAGGCTTTAAGTCATCTCTAGTTACTTACTCCTAATACAATGGAAGTATTTGTTATACTGTGTTGTATAGAGAATGACAAGAAAACTCTATACATGTTCAGTATTGATACAATATTTTTAGAAATATTTTTGATCTGTGGTTGGTTGATTCTGCAGATGCGCAAGCGTAGACACGGAGGGCTGACTGTTTACCTTACTATGATTACTAAGAGTCACTGCTAAGCCAAGTAATATGATTACAATTCCTTGTAGGTACTCGCCTACCCTATCTTTGGAATTTATTTGCCTTGGTTTTCTTTCTGTTTTTGAAAAGTTAAATATTTACATAAGTTCAAAAGAAATAATTTGGAATTTCACCATGTCTTATAAGGCTTACAATTTGGTTGCCAGTAATTAGTGGAGGAAAATCTTTTTGAACTAAGACACTACTATTATATATTTCAGTTTTATGTGTTGAAATAGTTTCCTATACATTCTCAGGTTTTCCTAAAATTTTCAAGTCCCCAAAACTATTCTTTGATGATGTAACATACACACTTCAAAGTCACTGTTCTCTTATACTTGATGTCCACAACTAGACATACATTTTAAGAAGATACTGATGGTGTGCTTTGTCAATAAGGAGGACAAGAGGAGAAAGGAAGAAGGGAAAGAAGGGAAGACAGGCCTTTTTTATGCTTAGCATTCTTCATTTTTAGTACTTCTTTGCCTTCTGAAAGATATCTTACATTCACTTTTTCATCAAGACTGATGTGAATATTCTAAACACCCTAAACTGAAAACCTGTCAGTTTCTCTGGTACTTCAATCCTGAATGTCTACCATAACTGCTTGTTGTTGAGCATAGGGTCAATACCATTTCCTTTGGTATATAAGTATTTTCTGGATTTTCCTTCTTAACAGACTCAGAATCTGACTGTCATAATGCTAAGGTTATCTTAAGCCTTTTTGTGCATCTATCTCAAGTGAAACTTCAAATTTTGAACCACACTAACCTGATCCATTCTTGGTTTTCATTCCAGCTCAATCATTTTTCCATTTGTGATCTTTTTATAATTTTTCATCTCTGCCATGTGTAAATGTCTTCAGGCCATAACTATGACATCAATACTATTCCTTTCTTCTCTTTTCACTTCCTTTCAAGATGGCTTGAGTTGTGTCATTTTGTTCCTTTTTGTTTAGATTTTGCAATCTCCTAACTTGCTCTTCAAGCAGAAACATGCATAATTCCCAATGAAACAGAATCATGTCTTCAAGTATACTAAAAAGACAATCTCAGGACATTTCAGATATGTTTGGAATATATATATATATATATATATATATATATATATATATATATATAGTCATATTTCACATCTGAAGCCACAATCATACATATCACAAAACAGTGAAATATCCTTTTCTTTTCTTGTCTTTTCTTGTTTTCTACTAGGAAAAAAAGATTGCTGTTGTTAGGTACCATGAAGTCAGGCCCAACTCATAGTGACCTTCATAGGGTTTTCAACGGCTGATTGTTTCAGGGTTGTTTTGGGGAGTGGACTGCTATATCCTTCTCCCATTTTTGTGGTGCAGAGGATCAAACCCAAGTCCTCAGAGAGTGCAGAGCAGCACTCTACCAACTGAGCTAAATCCCAGCTCAGAAACAAGATAAAGATCGTTAAAATCTAAATCTTCAATAAAAATATGAGTTTTTAAAGAGTATAGTACTGGGGACAGTATCTTAATTTTTTTCCTCAGCAGAGGGTTACAACCCTCTGGATCAAAACTGGAAATCCAGGAAGGCTGTGAAACCAGGAAGGAATTAAGTGCTGAAAGAGGCACTGCCCTCAGAGAGAAGCTGAGCATCAGGAAGCCACTGCACCTCTCAGAAAGCCTCTCATCTGGTAGGTAGAAGTGGTAAGGACAGAAGTAGCCATGGTACTGCTCAAAGTAGCAGGAGGCAGTGTGTTTCAGAGCCCCCAACATGGGCATCAACTGTGGGGCCAGGGTGGAAACTGCTTTACAGAAGCAATGAAAACTAGCTGCCTCGGCCATGGGATGTTTTAGTTTGAGAAACTCACCAACAAGAGTCTTCTTAACTTTGTTTTTTTCATTTCCTCACTTTCCCACCCTATCACTAGATTCTACCATTGTTGTTGTTGTCAAGTGCAGTCAAGTCAGGTCTGATTCATAGTGACCCTATGTACAACAGAACAAAACACTCCCCAACACTGTGCCATGCCCAGCACTATGTCAGTGCTTCTCTGCTATTCATAGGATTTTCAATGGCTGATTGTTTCTGTAGTGGGCTGCCCAGTCTTTCTCCCAAGGCTACAGCACCAGGTATTCCCAGGCAGTCTCTAATCCAAGCACTAACCAGGCCTGACCCTGCTTAGCTTCCAAGATCTGACAGGATCAGATGCCAGTGTGGTATAGCTGTTAACAGTTTCTACAATAGAACTGTAAAACCCTTATGAATACTATTTTCTACATAATCAAAACCCAATGTTCTATTATAGGGGAAAGGCTCCATGATTATGGTCTGAGTAATGATATTTTTATATGATGCCAAAAACTGATGCAGCAAAAGAAAAAATAAGACAAATGAGATTATATCAAACTAAAAAGCTCCTGCATTGCATTGGAGACAGAATGAAAAGACAATATACTAACCAGGAGAAAATATTACAAAACCATATATCTGATAAAGGTTTACTGTCTATGATATATGAGGAACTCAAACAATAGCAAAAAATAAATAAATAACCCAATTATGAAAATGGGCAAAGGACCTGAATAGACATTTCTCCAAAGATGACATACCAGTGGCCAACAGGTATATGAAAAAGTACTAAACATCACTAATCATCAGGGAAATGCATGTTAAAACCACAATGAACTGTCCCTTCATACCTGTTAGAATGGCTATGGTTAGAAATATAAAAGATAAGTGTTGGTGAGAATGTGTAGAAAAGTGAACACATGTACACTGTTGATAGGAAAATAACTTAGTAAAGACACAGAAAATGATAGACATTCCTCAAAAAACTAAAAACGGAAATATCATATGATCTAGCAGTCCCACTTCAGGATACACGTCCAAGGGAACTGAAACCAGTATGTCAAAGAGATATCTGCATGTTTATCTTCACTGAAGCATTAGTCACAATTGCCAAGATATGGAAGCAACCTAAGTGTCCATCAAAAGTGAATGGATAAAGAAAATGTGTTGTCTACACACAATGGATGTATTAGTCAGCTGTCATCACTGTAGCAGAAAAACCAACTGAAACACTGAACAGTCCCAGTCTCTGAAGTGAGACAGAAGCATAGAGAAATACCACTCAGGAAGATATTCACTTCATCATTCTGAGGATGCACTGTACCAGAGAAGCTATAAATTTTACGACATCAAATATAGCAAGAGTTGAGGGAGATTAATTTCCAGTGCCAGTCTAGGGGGAGTGGTCTCCAGGATTCAGTGGAGAGAGAAAGGGACTAGGGATGTGACAGTTCATTGTACAGACTTATAAAACAATTCTTTTATTTTCAGGGCCATTCCTCAGCTTATCTTCTGAAGCACAGTACTATATTTTGTCCTGAGGATTTCCTTGCTAGCAACTCAGTCAGAATACTTTTCAGGGAATCTCCTCTACCAGCACTTTCCAATATAAAAGAGGTAGCTGTTGTTGTTGTTGTTGTTGTTGTTGTTGTTGTTGTTGTTGTTGTTGTTGTTAGGTGCCATCCAGTCAGTGTCTGACTCATAGTGACCCTAGGTACAACAGGTAAAATAGTATGGTTAGTGCTTCTCTGCCATTCATAGGGATTTCAATGGCTCATTGTTTTGGGCGGAGTGAGTTGCCAGGTCCTTCTCCCAAGCCGACAGACAGCTCCTGGTGTTCCTAGGCGGTCTCCCATCCAAGTATTAACCAGGTCCAATCTTGGTTAGCTTCCAAGATCTGAAGGGACTGGATGCCACAGTGGTATGGATTCAGGCCCAGAAAAGAGGTAGTGAGCTGATAATATTTGTTTTACAGGTTCCAAAGATGTGCCAATATTTTTCCATTATTGCCTCCTCTCATCTTTTTTCTGTCTTTTGTTAAAGAATCAAATTAAAATAAGAATTCCTTTGAAAGTATTATCTCCCAGAAACAAACACTTAGGTCCAACATGTTTTAATATAAATCTAACTACCATTTTCTGCCTTAGGTATTGTAGGCCTTTGCCCAGTAACATAAATGGTTTTAACTTAAGTTTGAATTTTGAAATACAAATGGCTTGACATTTACTTCTCAAATTAGTATATTTACTGTTCCTTCCTCTTCCCCTCCCTTTCTTTAGCAACCTGATTTTTATTGATTATCTTGTCCTTCTTAGCTTTAACAATATAAAAGTCGATATCCAAACACTATTATACAAATTAATGTGACCTCTCAGCTATAAAAGATGAGGAAGCCAACAGAATTATACACTCTAACAATGTGGAAATGATAGTTTCCCAGAATTTCTCTCCTTTTCCTTCACCTTTTGCTATAAAACAGAATTTTAATGTCCAAATGCATTTTATTCAATCACATATTTATATATATACTTGATTTTCATGAATTCTTGTATCTTAGTTTTCTTCCTTCAGTAATTTGACCTGATAAGCTTCATCTTTGTTCCAAGAAAAAGGTTCACACCCTAAAATCTAGAATGTTCATTCAAAACTACTTTTAGGTGTATCTCTAAATTTTTGTTCAAATAAGGACAAATAAAGTGCTCCAAGAAATACAGCATGACTCAATAATCTTACATACAGCTACCACTCTTTAAGGAGTAATGAATATTGAAGGATGAAGGAAATATTATTTCCAGAAAGTGATTGAATGGCTAGGGGTTTGGATGTAGCCCAGTGGTAGAGCAATTGCCTAGCACAAGGTCCTGGGTTCAACCCCCAGCACTGCCAAAAAACAAAACAAAACAAAACAAAAAATGGAAAAAGAAAGAAAATAAGAGGTCATAGAAGGACCCAGAAAGACATAATCCTAGTAAAGTTATTAGATTTCAGTGGTGCCTATTCTGTATCCAAAAACAAAATGACTCTTTGGGCAGCCAGGCAAAAAACTGTCTTTCATAAGTGAATGAAAAACAAACTGTAAAGCTTTAGATTAATACTTAATTCCAAACCATTAAAAGTACTGAATAATGGCCGAGAACAAATAAAGAGATGCTAATCTTTTTAGAAAGATCAGAGAAAAAACAGACAGTCAAGGGAGCTCCAACACATATGAAATCGTACTCTACTTTTTTCATTTGCTTCCTATTGCTTGCTGTAACTTGAGCAGCATCTACCCTCTTCCAAATTCCATCTTAATTTCTGTGGAGTTTTTTCCTTCCATTTAAAATATGAGCAAGTAGAGCTCAGTATCCATGTATTTTATTTTTTTATTACTAATTTCTTTTTTAGTTGGTGTACATCTTAATGGGTTTCATTACAACCTTTTCATACATGCACATCATTGTACATTGCTCATGTTCACTTTCCCCATCACCCTCTCATGATCCCCCTTCCCCATCCCCTTATACGTAATGGTCCCCCTTCTGCTTGCATGTCTTATTTGTGCATGTGTGTGTGTATGTGTATGAGATATAGAAAAGGCCATTGAAAACCCTATGAGGGTCACTATGAGTCAGATGCAACTCAACTGCACCAAACAACAACAAATATGTATGTATGTATGTATGTATGTATGTATGTATGTATGTGGGCTGGGATTTAGTTCAGTGGGTAGAACGCTGCGCTGCAGTCTCTGAGGCCCTGAGTTCAATTCCCAGCACCACAAAAATGGGAGAAGGGCCTGGAAATCCACTCCCAAGGCAATCCCGAAGCACTCAGCCATTGAAAACCCTATGAGGGTCGCTATGACTCGGATACCGACTCGACGGCACCTAACTACAACAACATGTATGTATGTATGTATGTATGTGTGTATATGTATATGTATGTGTGTATATATATACAGTGTGTGTATATATATATGCACACACATATACACATATACATATAATCTCCAGATTTTACTTTTGAAAGCAAAATGTGATATCTCTCTTTCCCCCATTATCATCTCTTATTGCCCCCTTCCCCCTCTCTTTAGTCCTTTTCCACTTACATAGTCCCCATTCTAATTTCATGAAATATATTTTGAAATATTGAATACATATTGAAGTATTGTTGTTGTGGTTAGGTGCCGTCGAGTCGAGTCCAACTCATAGTGACCCTATGTACAGCAGATCGAACCACTTGCCGACTCTGTGCCAGGCAAACCATCTTATTTATGTTTAAGCCCATTGTTGCAGACACTGTGTCAATCCATCTGGTGAAGGGTTTTCCTCTTTTGCGTTGACCTGCCACTCTCCCAAACATGATGTCCTTCTCCAGGGATTGATCTCTCCTGACTACATGTCTGAAATATGTAAGACGCAGTCTGGCCATTCTTGCTTCCAAGGAGCACTCTGGTTGTACTTCTTCTAGGACAGATTTGTTGGTTCTTTTAGCAATCCATGGTATATTCAATAGACGTCTCCAGCACCACAATTCAAAAGCATCAATTCTTTTTCGGTCTCTCTTGTTCAATGTCCAGCTTTCACAACCATATGATGCCACTGAAAATACCATGGCATGAGTCAGACGCACCTTCGTCTTCAATGGGACATCTTTGCTTTTCAATACTCTAAAGAGATCTTTTGCCACAGCTTTTCCTAGAGCAATGTGTCTTCTGATTTCTTCACTGCTGCTTCCATGGGTGTTGATTATAGAGCCAAGCAAAGCAAAATCTTGGAAAACCTCAATCTTTTCTCCATTTATTGTAAAGTTGTGTGCTGACCTAGTCGTAAGGATTTTTGTTTTGTTGATGTTTAGTCGCAACCCATACAGAAGGCTATGATCTTTGATCTTCATCAGTAAATGTTTAAATCCTCTTCACTTTCAGCAAGCAGAGTTGTGTCATCTGCATAACGCAGGTTGTTAATGAGTCTTCCTCCAATCTTGATGCTGCATTCTTCCTCATAAACTCCAGCTTCTCAGATTATTTGCTCAGCATATAAATTGAAGAGATAGGGTGAAAGTATACAGCCCTGACACACAGCTTTCTCAACTTTAAACCACGCAGTGTTTCCTTGTTCTATTCGAACAACTGCCTCCTGGTTCATGTACAGATTTCTCATGATGTAGCATTCACATATGAGAGAAAACAAACAAAAATTTGTCTTTCTAGATCCAGCTTGTTTCACTTAAAATGATCACCTCTAGGTCCATCCATTTTCCAGCAAATGCCATAATTTTGTCCTTCTTTATGGCTGAATAAAACTCCATTGTGTATATATACCAAATTTTTTTATCCACTTATCTGTTGATGGACAACTTGGTTGAGCTCATATCTTGGCAACTGGTAAAAGTGCCACAATAAACATGGATGAGCAGATATCTCTATGGAATGTTGACTTAGATTCCTTCAGGTATATACCCCTGGGTGGTATGTTGTAGTTGTTGTTAGGTGCTGTCAGGTTGGATCTGACTCATAGTGACCCTATGTACAGCAGAATGAAACACTCCCTGATTCTGTGCCAGGCACATGATCCTATTTGTGTTTAAGCCCACTGTTGTTGACAGACACTGTGTCAATCCCTATAGCAGAGGGTTTTCCTTTTTTTCGTGGACCTGCCACTCTCCCAAACATGATATCCTTCTCCAGGGATTAGTCCCTCCTGACTACATGTCCAAAATAAGTAAAACGCAGTCTAGCCATCCTTGCTTCTAAGGAGCACCCTGGTTGCACTTCATCTAGAATAGATCTTTTGGTTCTTTGGCACTCCGTGGTACATTCAATAGACGTCTCCAGCACCATAATTCAAATGCATCAATTCTTCTCCTGTCTTCCTTGTTCAATGTCCAGCTTTCACAACCATATGATGAGACTAAAAAAACCATGGCATGAGTCAGGTGTACCTTCATCTTCAATGTGTCATCTTTACTTTTCAATACTTTAAAGGGATCTTTTGCCACAGCTTTTCCCAAAGCAATGTGTCTTTTGATTTCTTTACTGCTGTTTCCACAGGTGTTTGCAGAAGCATGTAAAGCAAAATCGTGGACAGCCTCAATCTTTTCTCCATTTATTGCGAAGTTGCATACTGACCCAGTTGTAAGGATTTTTGTTTTGTTCATGTTGAGTCACAATCCATACTGCAGGCTATGTTCTTTGATCTTCATCAGTAAATGTTTCAAATCTTCACTTTCAGCAGGCAGAGTTGTGTCATCTGCATAACACAGGTTGTTAATGAGCCTTTCTCCAATCCTCATGTTGCATTCTTCTTCATAAAGTCCAATTTGTCAGATTATTTGCTCAGCATAGAAACTGAAGAGGTATGGTGAAAGGATACAACCCTGACGCACACCTTTCTCACCTTTAACCCAAGTAGTGTTTCCTTGTTCTATTTGAAACACTGACTCCTGCTCCATGTACAGTTTCTCATGAGTACAATTAGGGGCTCTGGTATTCCCATTTTTCAGAGTGTTATTCATAATTTGTTATGATTCACACAGTCAAATACCTCCACCCCAGGAGATAAATAGGCTGGGGTTTAGCTCAGTTGGAAGAGTGCCTCTCTGCACTCTTTGCAACCCTTGGTTTAATCCCCAGTACCACAGAAACAGGAAAAGGATGTGGCAATCCACTCCCAAAGCAATCCCCAATCAGCCATTGAAAACCCTATGATTGCTGCTCTGGGAACATGCTGCCACAGTACCTGGAGGAATGCACACTAGTGGAGTCTGAGAGACAAAGGGATTCAATTTTTACTCACCCCACCCCCAGGAACAGCCTTAAGGAGCTGCAGTGTCCTGGTGCATCTGCAAACCAGACTAACTCTCAATTAAACAAACATGGAGGCATGTTGCCATCTGTCCTGAGGAGTTGGTTGCTGCTGGGCTCATTCTAGCCACGTGGAATTTCAAGGCAGCCTGCCCTCAGCTCCAGCTCTGTAGATTGGGGCTGTAACAAGTAAGCCTGGTAAGCTGACTGTGGCTGTGCTTGGGAGAGAGACCAGAGAGCGCAGCAGTACAGAGGAATGGATCCTGGGGTCAGAGAGGCTTAATAGGATTAGGGACAGGAAGCATCAGGGAGCACCCTGAAGTTAAACTAATTTGCAAACAAACAGATAAATACCTGGATGGGCTCCTAACCCACTCAGAGGAGTGGGTCACTGCTGGGCACCCCCAGACACACAGACATACCAAGTTGCCCAGCCACAGCATGGGTTGTTTGGCAGAAGAGTGGTCACAGCTGGGCACCCCCAAACACACAGACCTACCAAGTTGTCCAGCCACAGAATGGGTTCAGTTTGACAACACAGACTCAGACAGCTTGGTTGCAACCACCCTGGGGAGAGAGAACTGGGTGTACAGTTAGGAGGCCTGTAGCTCCTGATGGCATGGCTTTCAGTGGTACAGCTTGCAGGGTCCCAGCAGCTCAGGGGATGGGGGATTGTGGTGGCCTGTGGGACAGTGAGACTAGGGCAGGACCATCCAGTGAGTGTTTGGAGAGAAGTGAGGGGAACACACCCACCCTGAGAACTGATCTGGAACCTCAGCAGGTAGCCAAGAACTGTGCCTACTAATTGGCAATACCCAGAGGGCAGGTAGAACTCACAAGGAACTGGGTGACTGACACCTATACAGAAACAATTAGCACTTCTTGGTCTGCTTTGGATTGGTTTTTTCCCTTTCTTTTGCATATTTTTGTGTTTCTGGGTTTTGATTTGTTGGCTTTTATTGTGTTATTTCTGTGCAGCTTTGGTATTTCTTTTGTTCTCTTTTTAGCTTTTCTCCTCACTTTTCTGTCCTTCTCCTTCCTTAGACTTTATTACCTTTCTTCATCCTTCTCAATGGTCATAATTTTAAACCATTATTCCTTCGAGGTTACCCCAGTCAATCAATAGGAATACTATCAATACTTTCCAAATTTATTTGTTAAAACCAAAATGGGACCTCTCCTACCTTTGTAATTGCTATAACTCCTGGAATGTATATATTTTGGACATGTTGTCAGGAGGGACCAATCTCTGGAGAAGGACATCATGTTTGGGAAAGTGGTGGGTCAACAAAAAAAAAATGAAGACCCTCAACTAGATGGACTGACATAGTGGATAAACCAATGGGCTTAAACATAAAAAAAGACTGTGTGCCAGGCACAGTGTTGGGGAGTGTTTCGTTCTGCTGTATATAGTGTTGTTATGCATTGGACCTGACTCCACAGCACCTAACAACAACAATATATAGAACCAGGCTCATTCCCATAAACCCAGCGATTCAGGAGGTAGAGGCAGGAGGATTGCAGGTTCAAGGCCAGATGCAGCCTGTGTAACTGAGCAAGACCCTATCTCAAGACAAAAAGTAAGAAATGTGCTTGGGGTTCAGTCCAGTGATAGAACACTTGCAAAGTACGTGCAAGACCCTGGATTCAACCACCAAGTACTGGAAAATCAACAATTAAGAGCTTACTTATTCAGATACCAAGGAGGACAAAATGATGAAGCAATATGACCAAAATTTTCAAGAGGTCTTTGATAAAACAGAGACATAATGTGTGAATACAAGGAGTACTACAGGCAAAGAAAATCTATTCAATGAAGTAGTACCTGAATACTTCCCAAACATAAGGGAAGAAATATACACCCAAACCACAGAGACATCTAGAACCCCGAATAGATTAGATCAGAAGAGATCCTCTCCACATCACATTATAGTTGGAATGCTACAACTACAATGCAAAGGCTACAATAAAAGGCTGCAAGAGAAAAAACCATCAGCTTACTTACTAAGGCAAACCCATCAAAATAATTGCAGGCTTTACAACATCAGCCCTAAAAGCAAGTAAAGCATGGTCAGACATTTTTCAAGTCTGGAAAACAAAGAACTGCCAAGGAAGAATACTATATCCAGCAAAGTTATGCTTTAAAATAGATAGAGAAATTAAAACTTTCCATGATAAATACAAGCTTAAGCAATACTTAGGCTGGGATTTAGCTCAGTTGGTAGAGCGCTGCGCTGCAGTCTCTGAGGTCCTGAGTTCAATTCCCAGCACCACAAAAAATGGGAGAAGGACCTGGCAATCCACTCCCAAGGCAATCCCGAAAAACAGTCAGCCATTGAAAACCCTATAAGGGTAGCTATGAGCTGGATACCGACTTGATGGCACCTAACAACAACAACAAGCAATTCTTGACCATTAAGCCAGCTTGCACAGGATACTTAAAGATATACTATATATAGAAGAATAAAGACAAACCCAAACGCAAGACCACATGAATGAATAAAATACATAAGAAGAATGCATGAACTAAGCAAGCTAATTCACATACAAGGAAAACCAACTTAATAAACCAGCAAAACACTAGCATAAAAATGGGACAAAGTTAAAATCAAGAAACATCCAAATCCAATGGAGAAACAACCAACAAAACCACATAGAACACCAAATTCCTCTCAATAATTACCCTAAATGTAAATAGCCTTAACTCATCATTTAAAATGCCATGATTAGCCAACTGGATTAAAAAACAAAAACCTGCAATATTTGAGACTAAAGGGATTCCTCTCATCCACAAGGACCAAAATAGATTGAAAATAAAAAAGCTGGAAAACAACATATCAAGCATGTGGAAACCAACATAAGGCAAGGGTAGCTATACTAACTTCTAACAAACTTGATTTCAACCCCAAATTAATCAGAATAGACAAAGAAGATCAATACATATTAACAAAGGGAACAATCAATTGAAAGGACATAACATGAGTCAATATCTATACACCAAACACTGGAGCACTTAACTTCATAAAACAAACATTAATGGTAGTAAAGCAACACATAGGTCCAGACACAATAATTATGGGAGATCTCAATATCCCACTCTCTTCAAGAAACAAGTCATCAAAGCAAAAAATGAACAAAGAAATGATGGACTCAACTAACACCATAGACCAACTGGACCTAACGGATGTCTACAGAATATTCCATCCAACAGAGGCAGAATATACATTATTCTTAGCTCCTCTCAGAAATGTTTCTAAAATAGGCCACATTTTAGTCCACAAACCTTGCCACAACAAACAGAAAAAAGAACTGAAATCATCTCCTGTAACTTGTCATATCACAAAAGAATAAAACTAGATGTAAGGAAAACTAGATGCAAGCAAGGAAAACTATGAAAACATTACAATTACAAACTACAAAACGTTACATGGAGATTAAATATCACACTTCTGAATGATCAGTCATCAAAGAAATCAGAAGGAAAATTTAAAAGTTCCTTCAATCAAATGATAATGAAAACACAACCTACCAAAATCTATGGGATACAGCAAAGGCAATTCTACAAGGGAAGTTCATAGCCATGAGTGCCTACATTAAAAAGATAGAGAAGGCCCAATTAAATAACTTAAGGATACACCTTAAGGCATGAGAGAGACAGTAACAAGTGAACTTCAAAACTAGAATGCAAAATGAAATAATTAAGATAAAGGCAGAGGTTAATAAAGATTAAAAGCACAATACAAAAAAATTAATTAAAATAAGA
>VMDO01018483.1:0-42077 GCA_007922755.1 Pedetes capensis
CATCATGTTTGGAAGAGTGGCAGGTCAACGGAAAAGAGGAAAACCCTCCACCAGATGGATTAACACAGTGCCTGCAACAATGGGCTTAAACATAAATAAGATGGTTTGCCTGGCACAGAATCGGCAAGTGTTTCGATCTGCTGTACATAGGGTCGCTATGAGTCGGACTCGACTCGACGGCACCTAACAACAACAACAATGGACTGCCAAAAGAACCAACAGATCTGTCCTAGAAGAAGTGCAGCCAGAGTGCTCCTTGGAAGCAAGGATAGCTAGACTGTGTCTTATGTGTTTTTGAGATGTAATCAGGAGGGACCAATCCCTGGAGAAGGACATCATGTTTGGGAGAGTGGTGGGTCAACGAAAAAAAGGAAAACCCTCTACCAGATGGACTGACACAGTGTCTGCAACAATAAGCTTAAACATAAGTAAGATCGTGTGCCTGGCACAGAATCAGGGAGTGCTTCGTTCAGCTGTACATAGGGTTGTTGTGAGTCAGACTCGACTCCACAGCACCTAACAACAACAAACGACATATCTCTGACTTCCTGAACTTTCAACAGTTGAAAAGCTGATTTGTGAGTCTGTCTCCCTCTTTCACCTATTCTTTTCCCAAGAATAAGCCTTCCTTGATTGCTAAATCCGTATTCAGTCTTATTTATTAGTTCTATAATTCTGAGAGGGAAAAGAGTGTCGGGGCCCAGCCAGGAGAAGGGGACAGCCGAGGATGAAGGAGACGAAGAGGCCACGACTGATGGTCTTGAGCAAAACTTTATTCTCTAAACTCTTGTTTATATAGTAACTCAGGGAGATACAAGAGACAGCTCACAAGGTAACTTCAGTCAAAAAGTTAACAATCAACTTAGTTAGCATTGCAAAAACAGAGTAATCCTAAACAGACAATGAGGGAACCAAGGCCTCTTGATGTGCTGATTTCTTACTCCACAGGTAGCAGAGCTCTCTGTTATGGTCAGTCTGTCACGTAGCCATTTATGCAGGCATTGCCTTAGCTCATGTCGGGCCTATGGCTCCCGACAAAAGAGATTCATTTTGGGTCAAAAAAACTGGTAACAAAAAGCCTTTGGAAACGATAAAACAAAATAGGAAAAATATGGTCCATTTAGAATTAGGTTTTAGAGGAAGTAATATTGTCTCTGTTTGCAGATCTTATATAGATCTTATATAGATCTTACATGATCTTATATAGACAGAACTTTTAAACGCCATCAAAAAACTGTTAGAACTGCTGAATAAATTCAGAAAAATCGTAAGATGTGAGATTAATATACAAAGATCAGTTGCATTTCTATATACTAAGCAACAAACCTTTTGAAAAGGAAATTAATAAGGAACTCCTACTTACAATAACTTCAAAAAGAATGAAATGATTAAGAATAAATTTAACAAAGGAAGTAAAAGATTTGTACATAGAAAACTATAACACATTGATGAAAGAAATTATAGAAGACATAAACAAATGTAAATGTGTTCATAGATTGGAATAATTAATATTATTAAGATGCCCTTAACTACCCAGAGTGATCTACAGGCTCGATAGAATCCCTATCAAAGTTTCAATGACATTTTTTGTAGACATAAAAAATTCCTGAAACTTACAGGGAGCCAAAAAAATCTTGAATAATTAAAGCAATCTTGAGAAAGGAAAACAACAGTGGAAGCATCATCAAATTTCCTGATTTCAAATAGGAAATAGTAATGAAAATAGCATGACACTTGCATAAAAATATAAGCATAGACACATGGAGCAGAATAGAAAGTCCAAAAATAAAACCCTACATATACAGCCTTCAATAAAAGAACCAAGAATACACAATGAGCAAAGGACAGTCTTTTCAATAAAGGGTGCCAGGATAACAAGATATCCATATGTGGAAGAATAAAATTGGACTCTTACCTTATACCACTTACACCATGCAGAAAAAAATCAGCTCAAAAGGGATTAGAAACTTAAACTTGACATCCAAACTATAAATATTCTAGAAGAAAATAACACAGGAGGAAGCCCCATACCCTTTGTCTTGGCCTTGATTTTTCCCATGTGACATCAAAAGCACAAACAATGGGCCGGGTGCAGTGGCGCAAGCCTGTAATCCCAGCAGCTTGGGCGGCGGAGGCAGGAGGATTGCAAATTTGAGACCAGAGGCAGTCTGTATAACTTATCGAGACCCTGTCTCAAAAAAAAGTAAAACAAAAAATGGGCTGGGGTGCAGCTTAGTGGTCCAGCACTTGCAGAGCATGCAAGCATGAGGCCCTGGGTTCAACCCCCAGCACCGCAAAAAAAAAAGCACAAGCAACAAAAGAAAAAATATATAAATGAGACTATATGAAAGTAAAATGCTTCCACACAGCCAAGGGAACGATTAACAAAAGGAAAAAAAGAAAATCTATGGAATATATGGAATAAAAAAAATATTTTGCAAGTCAGGTGTGGTGGCATATGCCTGTAATCCCAGCACTCAGGAAGCTGAAGCAGGAGGATTGACACAAGTTCAAGGCCAGCCTGGGCTACATAGCATGTTCCAGGACAGCCTGAGCCACACAGAGAGACTCAGTCTCAAAAGAAAAAGAAAGAAAGGAAAAATGGAAGAAAGTAATAAAAAGAAAGAAAGGAAGGAAGAAAGAAAAGAGAAGAAAAGAAAAAGAGAGAGAGAAAGAAAGGCATTTTGCAAACCATTCACATGAAAAGGGGCTAATATCCCAGATATAGAAGAAACTCATACAACTCAATAGAAAAAAAAAAAAAAAAAAAAAAAAAAAAAAAAAAAAAAAAAAAAAAAAAAAAAAAAAAAGGCAAGAAAGCAAAAGAGACAACCGACAAAATGGGAGAAATATTTGCAAACCATACATTTGGTAAAAGGTTAATATCCAGAATATATAATTTTATTGACAATGCAAAAGCATTTGATTATGTGGATCATAACAAATTACGGATAACATTGTGAAGAATGGGAATACCAGAACACTTAATTGTACTCATGAGGAATCTGTACATGGACCAGGAAGCCGTCTTTCAAACAGAACAAGGAGATACTGCCTGGTTTAAAGTCAAGAAGGTTGTGCGTCAAGGCTGTATCCTCTCACCATACCTCTTCAGTCTCTATGCTGAGCAAATCATCCGAGAAGCTGGACTTTATGAAGAAGAATGCAGCATCAGGATTAGAGGAAGACCTGTGTTATGCAAATGACACAACTCTGCTTGTTGAAAGTGAGGAAGATTTGAAACATTTACTGATGAAGATCAAAGAACACAGCCTTCAGTATGGATTGCAACTCAACATCAAGAAAACAAAACTGAGTCAGTAAACAGCTTCATGACAGATGGAGAAAAGATTGAGGTTGCCCATAATTTTCTTTTACTTGACTCTACAATCAGCACCTACAGAAGCAACAGTCAAGAAATCAAAAGACACAATTGCACTGGGAAAAGCTGTTGCAAAAAACCTCTTTAAAGTGTTGAAAAGAAGTCACTTTGAGGATGAAGGTGTGTAGGACTCATTCCATGCTATTTTCAGTCACATCATATGCTTATGAAAGCTGGATGTTGAATAAGAGAGACAGGAGAAGAATTAATGTTTTTGAATTATGTTGCTAGAGATGAATATTGAATATACCATGGACTGCCAAAAGAACCAACAGATCCAACCTAGAAGTAGTGTAACCACAGTGCTTCTTGGAATCAAAGATGGCTAGACTTCATCTGACCTGTTTTGGACATGCTGTCAGGAGGGAACCAATCCTGGAGAAGGACATCATGTTTGGAAGACTGGTGGGTCAACAAAAAAATGAAGACCCTCAATTAGATGGATTGACTCAGTGCCTAAAACGATGAGCTTAAACATAAAAAATATCATGGGCCTGGCACAGAGTTGGGAAGTGTTTTATTCTGTTGTACAGAGGGTTGCTATGAGTTGAACCCAATTTGATGGCACCTAACAACAACAACATAAAGAACTCTTACCACTCAACAAGCAAGAAAAAAACAAGCAGTGCAATTTAAAAATAGGCCAAACACTTGAAATGACATTATTTCAAAGAAAATATACAAATGCTCAATAAGGACATAAAAAGATGCTTGTCATTATTGACTATTAGTGAAATGAAAATCAAAACCCTGATGAGATACCATTTCCTACCTGTTGTTGTTAGGTGCCGTTGAGTCGGTATCTGACTCATAGCGACCCTCTGTACAACAGGGGAAACACTATTGTCAGTGCTTCTCTGCTGTTCATAGGGTTTTTAATGGCAGATTCATTTTTGGGAGGGGGTTGCCAGGTCCTTCTCCCAAGCCTACAGCTTCTGGTGTTCCCAGGTGGTCTCCCATCCAAGTACTAACCAGGCCCAACCCTGCTTAGCTTCCGAGATCTGACGGGATGAGATGCCACAGGGCTACAGCTGCAGACATTTCCTACCTAGACGACTATAATTAAACAAAGAAAGAAACAAAGAAAGACACAGAGACCAGATGTGGTGGCCCATTCCTTTAATCTCAGTCTTCAAAAGGCTGAGGCAGAGTGGATTACAAGTTTGAGGCCAGCCTTGTTCCCAATTCCCACACCACCCCCCTCAAAAAAAAGAAAAGAAAAAAGAAGAAACAGAAAAAAAATGTGTTAAGTACATTCAATTTTCGAGGCATAAATGTCTTAATTATCAATTTTTTCTTGTGTTGCTGAGCTTTTAGTGTTGTTTCTATGAAATTGTTACTAAATTCAATGTCATGAAGACTCTCTAATGTTTTCTTCTAAGGGTTTTATGTTTTGACTCTTAAGTTTAGGTCAAGTTAATTTTTGTGTGTGGTCCAAGGTAAGGGTACTCATCTCTCTCTGGTTTTTTTGTTTGTTTTGTCTTGTTTTTTGTCAGTATTAGGTATTAACCTAGGGCCTCATGCAGGATAGGCAATTACAGAGACTCGGGAGGCAGAGGCAGGAGGGTCAGAAGTTCGAGACCAGAAGCAGTCTGCATAATTTAGCGAGACCCTGTCTCAAAAAGTAAAAAAAAAAAAAAAAAAAAAAAAGGGCTGGGGGTGCAGCTCAGTGGTATAGCACTTGCAAAGCATGCAGGTGTGAGGCCCTGGGTTCAACCTCAGTACCACAAAAAAAAAAAAGGATACCCGATGAAAAACACTAACAATACTGTTTCACCTGTTATAAATAGAGTTGCTGAGTTGGACAGTGACTTGAAAGCACCTAAAAACAACAAATATATATGCCATTGAGATTTATTTCCACTGGAAAATGGATTGAACTAGAAATCATCATTTTAAGCAAAATAAGACATTGATGTTTCCTCTTATATGTGGATGTTATATTTCAACATATAATCAACCTTAAAATATATAGGGCTGGGATTTAGCTCAGTGGGTAGAGCGCTGCACTGCAGTCTCTGAGGCCCCGAGTTCAATTCCCAGCACCGCAAAAAATGGGAGAAGGGCCTGGCAATCCACTCCCAAGGCAATCCTGAAGCACTCAGCCATTGAAAACCCTGAGGGTCACTATGAGTCGGATACCGACTCAATGGCACACAACAACAACAACAAAAATATACAGGTCATTAAAGAAGGGGACCTATGTAGGTAAAGATAAAAGACTAAGGAGAAGGAAGAGGAGACAAAAAGAAAGGGCAATTAATGGGGGGAAAGGAAAGGAAATTTCACATGTTTTTCCCTGAAGGGAAAATCTGGATAGATAGATGATAGATAGATGATAGGCAGAAATACACACAAACAAGACATGCAAGTAGAAGGGGAACCATTGGTGGGGAAGAAGGGTATAGGGAAAGGAGGGTCGTGAGAGGGTAATGGGGGAGAGAACATGAGCAATGTACAATAAATGATATGCACGTGTGGAGATGTCATAACGAAACTCATTAAGTTGTACACTAAATAAAAACATATAAAAGTATAAGATGCATTTTGACCCCATTGGTAAATTGCTCACTGGAAGAGTTTAGGAAATGGTGCCATTTTGGTACACTGATGACTTTGGGTTGAAGACATGAAAAACAGCAACTCTGTAGAGAGGCTTTCTCTGAACTCCTCCTTCTACCTAAAGACAGGTCCTCCGAAAGGAACCCACTGGGTGTCAATCCCTTCCCAGGAGTTTCATCAACCAGGGAAGACTAAGTAGCATCCCAAGAAAGGAGACTAGAAGTCAACTCACATTCTGTGGACCTTTTTTTAACCTCTCTTCTCTTCCTCTAACAGCCCACTGATCTTTCCCAGAACTCATTTGCTCTCTCCTAAGCTGCCTCCCCTGAGAGGATACACAACCTCCTACCTCTCACTGATTTAGGGTAATCACTTTTCCTTCCTGGGAGAGCCCGTGCAGGTAATAAATGTGCACACCTTTACTCGAGTTAATCTGCCTGCTGTCCGATCATGGCATAGACTCAGTTATGGAAACCCCAGAGGACAGAGGGAACGTTTTCCCTCTCCTAACCCCTGCAAGGAGAAGGACCTGGCAATCCACTCCCAAGGCAATCCCGAAACAGTCTGCCATTGAAAACCCTATGAGGGTCGCTATGAGTCGGATACCCACTCGACGGCACCTAACAACAACAACAACAACCCCTGCAAGGCTCGCTCTCCACCCTCTTGCCCCAGCACCCTCCCAGGACCTCCCCAACCAGCCACCTGAGATCAGGGGCTCCTCCTCAAACCGCTCCAGCCAGCAGCAATGTCCCAGTTCCCATCAGTAGAGCAGAATGAAGGTGAGGACCTTGCGGTGGGATTGTTTTTCATTCTAATGTTAGCAAGTGAAACTTTGGTTGAAATTTGCATTTGACCGGCTGCTTCCGTCTCCCAGAATATCAGTACCTCTTTTCTTCTCTCCAGTCTCCAGAAAGTCTACCCTGCCCTCTGGTGGCGGCATCCTGTTATTGCAGGATGTTACTGTAGGAAAAAATTAAGCGTTATCAGAAATACTTGGGACCAGAAATGTTTCAAATTTCCGACTGTTTGGATTTTAGAATATTTGCATATACATAATGAGATATTTTGGGGGAAGGGACCCAAGACCAAACCTGAAATTCATTTATATTTCATGCCAACCTTATACACACAGCTTGGAGGTAACTTCATACAATTATGTTCTGTGTGCCTACGGGTTGACGGATCCACAGTCAGCACCTGGTCTTGTTCTGACTTCTGATTTTGAGCTCTTTCCACAATGTAGGCAGTTTGGTTCCTGTATGTTCCATCTGGTGAATTCCGTGTGTATGTTGTTGGTTTTTGTTGTGAGGTGCCATCGAATCGGGTCTGACTCAAAGCGACCCTAATAGGGTTTTCAGTGGCTGATTGTTTCAGGATTGCTTTGGGAAGGGATTGCCACATCCTTCTCCAGGTTTTGTGGTGCTGGGGATCGAACCAAGTCCTCAGAGAGTGCAGAGCAGCACTCTACCAACTGAACTAAACCCTAGCCCTCCACGTGTATAGTCACCATTTAAGTTGTTGACAAAAATGTATTTGCAATGAAAAAGTCATTGGTCTGACAAAATTCTACCATGCAATTTCCACCATTGTTTCTGTCACCAAGGCCATATTTTCCAACTACTGAGCCTTCTTCTTTGTTTCCAACTTTTGCCTTCCAGTCACCAGTAATTATTAGTGCATATTGATTGCATGTTTGATAAATTTCAGACTGCAGATGCTGTTAAAAATCTTCCCTTTTTTCATTTGTGGTCTTAGTGATGGGTGCATAAATTTGAATAACAGTCATATTAACTGGCCTTCCTTGTAGGCATATGGATATTATTCTATTGCTGACAGCATTGTACTTCAGAAAAGATCTTAAGATATCTTTTTTGATTATGAATGCAGCTCCATTTCTCTTTAAGTTGTCACTCCTGGTATAGTAAACCATGTGATAATCTGATTCAAAATGACCAATACCTCTAAATTTTAGCTCACTGGTGCCTAGAATATCAATGTTTATACACTCTATTTCCATTTTGATGATTTCTGGTTTTCCTAGATTCATACTATGTATATTCCATGTGATAAATATTAATGAATGTTTACAGTTGTTTCTTCTCATTTTGAGTTATGCCACAACAGCAGATGGAGGTCCCTAGTACTTTACTCCATTCTCATCATTAAGGGAGACTCTATTGTGAGGAGGCAACTCTTCCTCAGTTGTCTTTCCAGTGCCTTCTAGCCTAGGGGCTCATTTTCTGGCACTATATCTGAAAGTGTTTCTCTGCTATTCAATGAAGGTTCAAATTAAAACTGAAGAAAATTAGAACAGTACAAGAACCAAGATTGACCTTGATTATATCCCATCTCAGTTCAGAGACCATCTCAAAAATAGATTTGATACTTTAGACACTAATGATCAAAGACTAAATGAGTTATGGCATGACATCAAAGACATCATTCATGAGGAAAGCAAAAGGTTATTAAAAACATAGAAAAAAGAAAAGAGCAAATTCCATGTCAAAACAGACTCTGAAACTTGTCCTTGAATATCAAATAGCTAAAGTAAAAGGAAGACATGATGAAGTTAAAGAACTAAACAGAAGATTACAAAGGCAGCTCAAGAAGACAAAATCAAATACTATAATGACGTGCAAAGAGCTGGAGACAGAAAACAAAAAGGGAAGAACACACTCTTTTTCTCAAGCTTAAGGGATTGAAAAACAACAACAACAACAACAACAAAAAACACCCAAGCCCTGAGTGGCAATAGTGAAGGACTCTACAGGGAAAATATTAAATGATGTAGGAAACATCAAAAGAAGATGGAAGGAATATACAGAGTCATTATATCAAAAGGGATTAGTGGATGACCATTTCAGGAGATTGTATATGATCAGGAATCAATGATACTGAAGAAAGAAGTGGAGCTGCCTTGAAGGCACTGGCGAAACACAAGGTTCCAGGAATTGATGGAACATCAATAGAGTTGTTTCAACAAACAGATGCAGCACTGGAGTTGCTCACTTGTCTATGCCAAGAGATTTGAAAAATAGCTACTTGGCCAATTGACTGGAAGACATCCATATTTGCACCTATTCCCAAGAAAGGGGATACAATTGAATGTGAAAGTTATAGAATAATAATCAATATTTCACACAAATAAAATTTTGCTGATGATCATTCAAAAGTGCCTACAGCAGTATATAGAGAGGGAAGTGCTGGAAAATGGAGCCAGCTTCAGAAGAGGGCATGGAACTAGGAACATCATTGCTAACATCAGATAGATATTGGCTAAAATCAGAAAATAACAGAAAGATGTCTATCTGAGTTTTACTGACTATTCAAAGGCATTTGACTGTGGGATCATAACAAATTATGGATAACATAGGAAAGAATGGAAATACTAGAGCACTTAATTGTACTCATGAGGAATCTGTCCATGGACCAGGAGGGAGTCATTTGAACAGAACAAGGAAACCCTGCTTGGGTTAGTGTCAGGAAAGATGTGTGACAGGACTGTTTCCTTTTACCATACCTCTTCAATCTCTGTGCTTCGCAAATAATCTGAGAAGCTGGACTTTATGAAGAATAATGTTGCATCAGGATTAGAAGAAGACTCGTTAGAACCTCAAATATGAAGATGACACAACTTTGCTTGCTGAATATGAAGAGGATTTGAAACATTTACTGATGAAGATCAAAGAACACAGCCTTCAGTATGGATTGTGCCTCAACATCAACAAAACAAAAATCCTTACAACCGGGTCAGTAAGCAACTGCATGATAAATGGAGAAAAGATTGAGGTTGTCTGAGGTTTTGCTTTACTTGGTTCTACAATCAACACTCACAAAAGCAGCAGTCACGAAATCAAAATATGCAATGCACTGGGAAAAGCTGTTGCAAAATATCTCTTTAAAGTGTTGTAAAGTAAAGATGTCACATTGAAGACGAAGGTGTGCCTGACTCATGCCATGCTATTTTCAGTCACATCGTATGCTTATAAAAGCTGGACAGTGAATAAGGGAGACAGGATAAAAACTGATGCCTTTTAATTATGGTGCTAGAGATGAATAGTGCATATACTATGGACTTCCCAAAAAACCAACAGATCTGTCCTAGAAGTAGTGCTCCTTGGAAGCTAATATGACTGGACTGCATCTTACATATTTTGGCCATGTTGTCAGGAGAGACCTATCCCTGGAGAAGGACATCATGTTTGGGAGAGTGACAGGTCAATGAAAAATAGGAAAACCCTCAACTAGATGAATTGGCACAGTGACTGCAACGATGGGTTTAAGCATTGAAAATATCATGTGCATGGTGCACTGTCAGGGAGTGTTTCATTCTATTGTACATAGGGTCGCTATGAGTTAGACCTGACTCCATGGTACCTAAAAACATATTTTGACTGCCACCCATCACATCAGGTCACGTGTGGAATTTTCTATTTGAAGTATCATGCTGACACTCAAAAAGTTTCGGATTGTAGATTTGCGGTTTTGGGATGAGGAATGCTCAACCTGTGACCTTGTAACTCTTCTCATAATTTATCCTGTTGTCCACTCTGGAAAAATAGAACTCTTTTCTCGGCCTGTAATGTCACAAAATAAAGGTTACAAGTGCCATTACTTCCTTCTAAATATGGATGGAATAACATAAGGAGTCGGTGCATGAAATGGCTTTCACATCTGGCAGCTCATGTGCCCAAAGATGAGTTTATAGCCTGGACAGGGGCTGGGATTTAGCTCAGTTGGTAGAGCACTGCTCTGCAGTTTCTGAGGTCCCAAGTTCGATTCCCAGCACCGTAAAAGTGGGGGAAGGATGTGGCAACCCACTCCCAAGGCAATCCCAAAACAATCGGCCATTGAAAACTCTATGAGGGTTGCTGTGAGTCGGACACGACTCGATGGCACCTAACAACAGCAACAAGCCTGGACAGAGAAATCTTAGTTCAGGCTGTGGGGGAGAGGCTGTGGTTTTTACTATTAATAGAAATAAGCTTTCCATTTCCCTGGGTCCATGGGACCTTCCTTGGGTCTAGGAGTCCCAAAGAACAATGTCGCACTCCCCACTCTGGAATCGTCCTTAGGGTGCAATGCCCTGAAGGTGAGGCTCCCTGACAGAGCAACTCGGATTCCTAGGAACATGCAGTATGAGCCAGGGGACACCGAAGTTGTAGAGATGTGAAGTGGCGCCTGGTTACCACCTGGCTGGTGTCCCCCAGCACACAGCCTCCTGGTTCCCACTGGCTAGATTCTCATACCGGGAAGGCTTCAGGGGGCACCGCAGTGGCAGCTGGACAGGAAAGAAAGCTGGGCTATGAGGCGATCATAACCACCTTAGCCAGCTGTTTTCTGAGGGGAGAGGTGAAGTGGGCTGTTGTGACAGGGTGCCGTCCTGGGAAGGGGGGCACCCTGCAGCGTCCTAACGAATCAGTGAGAAGCACCTGACTTGGCTCTGGACACCATGGATGGGGAAGTGGACCTGGAAGAGAAGCAGCTGAAGAGCGCACTCCCCCTCCCCCTCAGGAGCTATCTCTGTGAGGTGTCCCAGCGAAAGAACAAGGGGTATCTTCTCAGACAGGCTGCCCCAACCAAGAGGATGTTATGGCTCTGGCCCCAGGAAATAACGTCTAACTTTAGCTCAGTTGGTAGAGCTCTGCGCTGCAGTCTCTGAGGTCCCAAGTTCAATTCCCAGCACCGCAAAAATGGGAGAAGGACATGGCAACCCACTCCCAAGGCAATCCCCAAATAGTCAGCCATTGAAAACCCTATGAGGGTCACTATGAGTCGGACATGACTCAACAGCACCTAACAACAACAACAAAGAGCATCCACCAGGGGCAAGCAATCGTCTGGACCAAGCGCAACAGTGCCTGGTGTCCCTCCCCCTGCCCCCAGTTTCCCCTGCCTTGTAAAGAAGAAAGTGACCCCACACAAACACAGAACTTCATGCCACAAATCCTGAAAGGGAAAATCCCAAGTAACAAGGAAATAACATGTTTCTCCTCTGCATGAACACTGAGAACCTTTTATGCATCCTGAATGTTTTACTGGATAAATCTTGTGACCTTCTCAAATGTTTATTATCAGTGCTCCTTACATTCAGCCTTTTTGAAGAATATTAACTACAAACCACAATGTTCCACTTCCCCATCCTCTATGAAGTGTCTGCCTTATCTAAAAGTAGTTCTTGCAAAGTAAATAGATGATATTCATGTAATAATTTTTTAAAAAGTTAGAAACAACCCTCATGCAAATATCAAGTGACCATATATATATTAGTGGTTTTATTGAACTCATTACTGAGGAAACCAAAAAGATACTAAAACTGGTTTAGAGGACTTAAATAATTGAGATTTACATTATTAGTCAAGTCCAAGTGAATTTTCTAATATATTCAGGACTGGATAATAGTACACATACAACAAACTCTCTGAAGTCATCTTTTATACCACACATCAGTCAATTACATCTCTACAGATAAAATTCATTTGCATTGCTAAGGACAGGAATCATTTACAAAGGTTTTAGGCAAGAATCTATTATTATTATCAGTTTTCTACAAGTTTACCTCAACCTCCTAGACTTATAAAATACCCTGAGCAATAAAATTCAATTAAACACCTGCACTGAAGGAACGTGGAGGAAGTTCTTCATTTCTCTGACAAGATATAAAATAAAGCGTGTAAATTTTATATGTTAAAGGTGACCTCCAGCCATCTTCTTTTCGGAAATATGATTGATATAAATACAAAATATCACTGATAAATTCTGAGCCCATAGGTTGTTTTCCCCCCATAACACCGAATTTTGCTCAGGCATATTTATTTCAGTGCTGGGGCCACCTGAAGTCCCATTGAGCCAGGCTGGCATCCAAGAGAGTTCAGCATAATAAAAACACAGAAAAGTACCTGGGTCTGGCCTTTTCAGAGAGATACCATGTTGGCCTTGGAGCAAACTTTTTCTTTAAGGGACTAGATAGTAAATACTTCAGACTTTGCAGACCATGAAATCTCTGTAGCAACTACTCAACTCTGCCATTGTAGCCCAAAAGCAGCAGTAGGCAATACATAAGCCAATGGGTATGGCTGTGTTCTAATAAAACTTTATTTATAATACAGGTGGTAGGCTGGATTTGGTATATGGGCTGTAGTTTTCCCAAACCCCGGTACAGAGAATGCAAGAGCTTTCATTGATTCACTCAGTTAATATTAGGGTTTCCTAAGTGAGCCAGCCTCACACCCATCCCTGTCCTCACCAAGTTGCTGATATGGCAAAGAAGGCAGAGTGTAAATAAAAGATTTTGGTAAAGGATAATGGCAGACAGGGCAGGCTAACCAAACCTAGTGCAATAAGAAAATGCCACTCAAGTTACAATGTCAATATTTACATGCTGAGTTTGAGGTCACTGTGACATAGCCAAGCAGAGATGTCATTTAGATAGGTCCCTATATTGAGTCCAGAGCCCAGAAAGCCAGTCTGGGCCACATATCAGATTTGGAAGTCACCAAAGCCTTGGAATGAGTGACATTGCCCGAGACAGTGAGGAAGGAAGATAAGAAGTAACTGTCTACACCAGCACCTCTCAAACTTGAGGGGGCATCTCCCGCACCTGGAGGGCTTTTTATTATTATTATTAGAAAATTTTAATGTACACCTTAATGTGATTCATTCTGACATGCTTTTCATTGTGACATTTCCATATATGCATTTTGATGTACATTATTCATATAGGTTCCCCCTTACCCTCTTGTATACTTCCCCTCCATCCCACCCTCCCCATCTAAGTCTTCTCTATCATTTACTTGGTATTATTTTTCTATATGTCCTTGGGTTCCAGTTCTGTTTAAGATAGAAACTTTTCCTGTAGTGAACTTTGTTTTTATCTTGTCAGAACAATTGCATGCATTTCCTAGGCCGTTTATATTGACACCATTCTTAGCTTTGTTTGTTTGTTTGTTTTATTTTGATCCGACCTTTGAATAGGATTTTTTCCTTCTTATAATTTTGATTCAGCTCCCACATATGAGTGAGAACATGTGGTGTTTCTCTTTCTGAGCTTGTGTTCATTTACTTAAAATAATTTTCTCTAATTCCATCCATTTTGCTGCTAATGACCTTATTTCATTTTTCTTGATTGCTGAGTAGTATTCCATTGTGTATATGTACCATAGTTTTTTTATCCATTCTTCTGTTGAAGGGCACTTTGGTTGATTCCATATCCTTGCTGTTGTGAAAAGTGCTGCACTGAACATGGAGATGCAGGTGTCTCGGTGGTATGAAGACCCATCTCCCTTTGGGTAAATTCCCAGTAGTGTTATAGCTGAGTCATACGGTAGATCTATTTTTAGTTTTTTAAGATACCTCCATATTGATTTCCACAGTGATTGGACCAATTTATAGCTCCACCAACAATGTAAGAGTGTTCCTTTTTTGCCACAACCTCGCCAGCATTTATTGTTATTTGTTTTATTGATCTTGGCCATTCTTACTGGTATAAGGTGAAATCTCAGAGTTGTTTTAATTTGCATTTCCCTAATGGGTAGGGTTATTGAGCATTTTTTCATGTGTTTCATGGCTTTATGGACCTCTTCATTTGAGAACTGTCTACTCAGTTCCTTTGCCCATTTGTGTATAGGGTTATTTGTTTTGGGGGGAGTTTTTTTCTTGAATTCTTTATAAATTCTAGTAATTAGACCTTTATCTGGTGTATAAAATGTGAAGATTTTTTTCCCATTCCGTAGGAGTTTCCTTGACTCTGTTAATTGTTTCTTTTGCTGTGCAGAAGTTTTTTAATTTCATGTAATCCCATTTATCTATTCTTGTTGCAATTTCTTGAGCAATTGAAGTTCTATTAAGGAAATACTTTCCTATGCCTATATGATGGAGTGTATTGCCTATCTTGCCTTCTATAAGTTTTAAAGTTTCTGGCTTTATGTTGAGATCTTTTATCTATTTTGAGTTAACTCTCGTGTATATTGAGAGATGCTGGTAGGCTTTCATTTTTCTTCATGCAGCTGACCATGTTTCCCAGCACCATTTGTTGAAAAGGCTGTCCTTTTTCCACTTTACTTGCTTTGCTCCTTTGTCGAAAATCAGGTGGCTATAAGTGTGTTGAGGTATTTCTGGGTCTTCTATTCTGTTCCAGATGTCTTCAGGCCTATTTTTGTGCCAGTACCAAGCTGTTTTTGCAACCACTGCCCTGTAGTATAGCTTGAAGTCAGTGTTTGTGATTCCACCTGCATTAGTTTTGCAGCTTAAAAGTGTTTTGGCTATACATGGTCTTTTGTGGTTCCATATGAATTTTTGAATCATTTTTTCTATTTCTGTAAAGTCAGTCAGTGGAATTTTAATGGATATTGCATTAAATCTATAGATTGCTTTTGGTAGGATAGCCATTTTTACTATATTAATTTTCCCTATCCAGGAGCAGGAGAGGTCTTTCCATTTTTCAGTGTCCTCTGCTATTTCTTTCTTTAATGTTTTGAAATTTTCCTTGTAGAGATCTGAAGGGTCTTTGGTTAGATTGATTCCAAGGTATTTAATTTTTCTGGTGGGCTATCATGAATGGTATTTTTCCTGAAATTTCCTTCTCTTCCAGTTTGGAATTGGTGTAAAGAAAAGCTATCGGTTTTTGTGTGTTAATTTTGTAGCCTGCAACTTTGCTGAAGGAGTTAATTAGTTCTAGCAGTTTTCTGCTTGAGGTTTTGGGGTCTTTCAGGTATAAGATAATATCATCTGCAAATAAGGATAATTTGACCTTCTGTTTCCCTTTGATTTCTTTCTCTTGTCTGATTGCCCTGACTAGGACTTCAATTCCTATGTTAAATAGAATAGGAGAGAGAGGACATCCTTGTCTTGTTCCAGATCTAAGAGGAAATGGCTTCAGTTTTTCTCCATTTAATATAATGTTGGCTGTAGGTTTGTCATAAATGGCTTTTATGAAATTAAGGTATTTGCCTATTGTACCTATCTTCTCCAGCGTTTTTATCATGAAAAGGTGTTGCACTTTGTCAAATGCCTTTTCAGCATCAATTGAGATGATCATGTGGTTTTTGTTTGCCAGTTTCTTGATATGCTGGATTACATTAATTGATTTCCGTATGTTAAACCAGCCTTGCATTTGTGGTATAAATCCCACTTGGTCATGGTGAATAATCGTTTTCATATGCTGCTGGATTCTGTTTGCCAGAATTTTATTAAATATTTTGCATCTAGATTCATAAGGGAGACAGGTCTATAATTCTCTATCTTAGATGAATCTTTTCCTGGTTTAGGTATCAGGGTGATGGCAGCTTCATAGAATGAATTTGGGAGTGTTCCCCCTGGAGGGCTTCTTAAAACCCCAGAGCCTCCGATTCACCAGGTCTGGTCTGGGGCTAAAGAGTCTGCATTTCTATCACATTTCCAAAGAAGTTACATCTGCAACATAGTTATGTTTGGGGGGAAAGGGCTCTTCCCTACAAGCTTGGTACAACCAGCAAAGATAGTTCCTGGTACCCTCCAAAGGACTAAAAACATCCTCTAAGAAAATTCCAAGATTCTAACACTTTGTTTATGGAGCCAAGAAATAAGCCTAGACTTTTAAAATAAAAATTATGTAATCTTTATCATCATCATGAAGATGGATCCAAAGTCCACTGAACAAACATTTGTTATTTTGGACTATCTAATGTAGAGCAGATTGAGGTTGTCCAAGATTTTGCTTTGCTGGCTCTATAATCAACACCTGTGGAAGCAGCAGTCAAGAAATCAAAAGATGCATTGCCTTAGGAAAAGCTGTGGCAAAAGATCTCTTTAGAGTATTGAAAAAAAAAGATGTCACATTGAAGACAAAGGTGCGTCTGACTCATGCCATGGTATTTTCAGTCGCATCATATGGTTGTGAAAGCTGGACATTGAACAAGGGAGACAGAAGAAGAATTGATGCTTTTGAATTGTGGTGCTGGAGACGTCTACTGAATATACCATGGGCTGCCAAAAGAACCAACAAATCTGTCCTAGAAGAAGTGCAATCAGAGTGCTCCTTGAAAGCAAGAATAGCCAGACTGCGTCTTACATATTTTGGACATGTAGTCTGGAAAACTATAGCCCATATACCAAATCCAGCCTACCACCTATATTGTAGATAAAGTTTTATTAGAACACAACCATACCCATTGGCTTATGTATTGCCTACGGCTGCTTTTGGGCTACAATGGCGGAGTTGAGTAGTTGCTACAGAGACTTCATGCAAAGGTTGAAATATTTACTATCTAGTCCCTTAAAGAAAAAGTTTGCTCCAAGGCCAACATGGTTTCTCTCTAGAGATCAATCCCTAGAGAAAGACATCATGTTTGGGAGAGTGGCAGGTCAACGCAAAAGAGGAAAACCCTCCACCAGATGGATTGACACAGTGTCTGCAACAATAGGCTTAAACATAAATAAGATCTTTTGCCTGGCACAGAATCAGCAAGTGTTTCGATCTGCTGTACATAGGGTCACTATGAGTTGGACTCGACGGCACCTAACAACAACAATGTAGAGCAATAAATATCTTTTATAATGCTAGGTATCTATTGGACTTCCTTGTAAATAATATTTAAAAAGGTAACCTCAGTGGGAACTGATGGAAGAAACAGGAGTTGCTAACAACACAAAAGATCCCAAAGCAGAAATCCTCCATCCGTTGGGCAGTGCCAGCCCTTCACTTAATTTCATTACAACTACCTGAACATGGCTTTGGTCACTACCCCTCCATCCCAGAAAATAATTGGTTTGCAATGGTTCCTGGAAAAGTGCAGATCTGAAAATTTAGTAAAAAAAAAAAAAAAAAAAAAAAAAGGATAGAAGCAAAGACTTTGGGGTAGTTGGTCTGATTTCTAGATCTATTTCTAGATTGATTTCTAGATCTACTATTTATTCTGTGTAACCTTGTTGTTGTTGTTGTTAGGTGCCATCGAGTCGGTATCTGACTCATAGCGACCCTCACAGGATTTTCAATGGTTGACTGTTTCAGGATTGCCTTGGGTGTGGATTGCCAGGTCCTTCTCCGATTTTTGTGGTGCTGGAAATTGAACTCGGAACCTCAGAGACTGCAGAGCGGCGCTCTACAAACTGAGCTAAATCCTAGCCCTCTGTGTAACCTAGGGCACATTGCTTTCTATGTGCCTTCTTTCCTTATATGAGAATAATAGTTTTAGAGTTGTCCTGAGAATAAGGGTTTAAATATATGAAAAAAGCCCAGAATTCCCAGTCAGTGCTAAATACTCAATAAGGATGTTGTCATTATTTCCATTTTTGTTGTTTGAGGAAGAAATAAAAGGTGAAGAAGTTTCAATTAGTTCAAAAGTTATCAAGGGAATTTAATAAAGTGATAAAGCATAAAAATCTTACCTTAAGGGGGAAGCTTAACAGAGTTACACAGGAATTTTAATGGCCTTCTTAGTTTTGTGTAATGAGCAACCATCGTAAGAAAAGAATACACTTACAAATCCCTTTCCACCGCAGCCCAGGCAATCAATCAACAGAACACAGAAAAGCAAAGGCAGCTAGCAGAGAAGACTAAAGAAAAGCACAGAGCCATATGAATAGGGGAAAAAATCATTTCCAAACTTTTAAACAACTGACAATAGGTCTTTTTGCAGAAAGCACTGGAGCAGAACACTGTCCACCACAGTTGAAAAGGACTTTAAATTAACCTGGAGCAGCTGCAGGTCCAGCGTATTAGTCAGCTTTTCATCACTATTACAAAGTACCTGATACAGGTTCCTTATGAGAAAAATGGAGGTTTATTTATCTCACAGTTTTGGAGCTTCGAAGTCCAAGATTGGGTGGCCCCATTGGCTTATCCTCTGGTGAGAGTGGGGCATGGCGGCCCATCATGGCAGAAGCACATGTGGGAGCAAGTGGTCACATCTCTGATAGGAAGCAAGAGAGGATGGGAGGGACTAGGTTTGTTCCTTTTATAGCAACTCACGGGGTCACCAAGGGGCCGTGTGAGAAATACCTCACACCTGTAATGACCTAATGAGCTCCCACTAGACTCCACCTCTTTTGTTTTGTTTTGTCATGGTGGGGGATTGAACTCAGGGCCTTGCATATACTAGTCAAACAGTCTACCACTGAGCTACATCCCCAGCCCTAGACCTGACCTCTTCAAGCTTCCATCACCTCTCAATGGCATCAAGCCTTCAGTCATGATGGATCTTGGGGGACACCCAAGCCATATCCAAATCAGAGCATGTAGGGACTGAAATGTTCTGTCTTTAGTTGTCAAGTCCTCAGCTACACAGAGCTGACCAGAACAGGACGTGATATCTGTAGGAGATACGTGGAACAGGGTCAGATGAACTAGAAAGGACCAAAGAGTAATCCAGGTGGGACTAGAGAATGACAAGTCTGGAGACCTGGGGAAGCAGTAGTTCATCTTAGAGCTCTCTATATGCATTAACTCTTTTATTGTCTTCCTTAGGCCTTAATTTTGGGGCTGGGGTTTGGCTCAGTGGGTAGAGCGATGCGCTGCAGTCTCTGAGGTCCCGAGTTCAATTCCCAGCACCGCAGAAATGGGAGAAGTGCCTGGCAATCCACTCCCAAGGCAATCCCGAAACAGTCAGCCATTGAAAACCCTATGAGGGTCGCTATGAGTCGGATACTGACTCGACAGCACCTAAGAACAAGAAATTAGGCCTTAATTTAGAGAAGCTTCTGGATGATGCCTAAGAGAGCCATATGGACCAGAGATGCCATCAGACACTTGCAATTAACACTGTTTTACAATGAAAGGGAAAAAAATAACTTCACTAGAGCCTTTTTGCTTTCTAAGCTATGTAACTTGGTTGCGAAGAAGCGAGGAGAGGGGAATTAAGGAAGCAACCTTGCCAGCAAATTTCACCTTGACCATAATAAAAATAAAAATTACAGTGTTTCTCCAGGTGCCCTGAATTCTAGAAGACCCTGAGTGAAAAGATGCCTTTGAGGGCGAGGAGACACGTGAATGAATTTTGGGTTGTGTAAAGACGGGTATACATACTCGGTCTGGTGGTCCTGAAGAGAGACGAATTGGAAGAAAACATTTAGTCTCTGTTTTGGTTTGAATCTTACGTGGCTCCTGAAGGTCATGTGTTTGAACATTGGGTCCCCAACTGATGGTGCTGTTTGTTATGGAACTTTGGGAGGCTCCTCTCTAGCTTGGCAGAAGTGAGTTGCTGGAGGTGAGCTTTCAGCGGTTTTGACCCAGACCCATCGTTCCAATAGCTGCCTCTGCTCTCTGCTCTCAGCTTCCTGATCACAAGCATGTGAGATTCTCTACCACAGGCCCTACCGTCTGCCACTGCCACACCTGCCCTGCTGCCATTATGGATTGATCCTCCAACCATGAGCCCCTAATAAATATTTCCTCCCCTAAGTTTGCTTCGGGCTGGGATTTAGCTCACTGGGTAGAGTGCTGCGTTGCAGTCTCTGAGGCCCCGAGTTCAATTCTCAGCACCACAAAAATGGGAGAAGGGCCTGGCAATCCACTCCCAAGGTAATCCTGAAGCACTCAGCCATTGAAAACCCTGTGAGGGTCGCTATGAGTCGGACACCGACTCGACGGCACCTAACAACAACAACAAGTTTGCTTCAGTCGGTTTCTCTGCCGCAGCAACACACTGGCTAATGCAGCTTCTGAAGAAGCAGCTATTATGGAGAAGAAAAGAAAAGAGTCCAGCCAAAACTCTACAACCTGGAGTTGTGCACAAACAAATAGAAGATGCTCCCAGGCTCAAGACCTAACAGAAATCCCCTCCATGGCCTCAAACCTTCAGTTGAAGTTTGGCACATGCCTTGTCATGGGCAGTTCTCATCAAGAAAGTTCAAGGCACATGCAGAGTGCCCAGGGGAGAAAAGGGAGCTTAGAGAAAGGGTCAAAAGGCAACAAAAAAATTAAAACCTTCCAAGAATATCCAGAGGAAACCCTATGAGGGTTGCTGTGAGTTGGATGCAACTTGATGGCACCTAATAACAACATCACCTTTAATGGAATAATACCTCAAGCTTATGATTATTCATTCTTTCTTTCCTTCAGCCACCATTTATGAAGTACTATTATGTGCCAAGTACAGCACAACCGCTTTGCACCGATTCATGAAAGCCAATTGCACATTCAGCGATGTCTGTTTCACATTGGTCTTCTCCAATCACCTTATGGATGAAACAATTACATAATAGTAATCCGCCAACGTTACAAATTAGGATTGGTTTGGGGTTTTTTATTTGCTTGTTTTCCAGAGAGTTGATTTACCAATATACCATTATTTGGTACTGGAAAGACAGCAGTGAGCAAAGCAGACAAGGCCATTACCCTAGGAAATCGTCTGTTCTAGGAAAAGGAGATCCAAGAATTGATTGATTGATTGATTGATTGATTGATTCACAGGCTATTTTCAGATGGTTAACAGGATTATGAGAAACACAGAACAGGTGACGTGATCTATGTGGGGGGGTGGGACAAACCTCTTTAAGGAGATGATACTTTAACTGTGCATAAATTTTCAAGAGTGGGCTGGGGATGTGCTCAGTGGTAAAGCTCTTGCTTAGCATATACAAAGCCCTCCAGCACTGTAAAAAAGGAAGGAAGGAAGAAAGGGAAGAAAGAAGAAAGGAAGGAAGGGCAGAAGGAAGGATGGGGGGGAGGAAGAAAGAAGAGAAGGGAGGGAAGGAGGAAGCAAAGGGAGGGAGGGCAGGAGGAAAGGTAATGAAAGGAAGAAAGGAAAGAAGGGAGGGAGGAAAGAGAAAAGAAAAAAAAAGAAAAGAAAAGGAAAAGAAAAAATTTTCCAGAGTAAAACCATGCCAACAGATATATGTCATCTATAGAGCAGATAGCCCTGATGCACTTTTCCTTCTCTTTTCATCCTGTTGACCTAGTCTCGTGTCCTACAAACACCTTCCCCTGCCCCTTTGCCTTTCTCTCTAGTCTCTTTTGCTTACGCTTTCTCATCTCCCTGACCTCCAACTATGAAATGCCTCAAGGTCAATTCTTCACCTCTTTCCTTTCCTAACTGACTAATTCCTACATGAGATCTCACGTAGCCTCACAATTTTAGATACCATCTTCATGATGATTATTTGTAAACCCATATACCTAGCCAGACTGCTCAACTGAGCTTTTTTGAACATGCATTGCCTACTCAACATCTTCACCTGGAGCCAGAGTGATCATTTAAAACATGATTCAAGCCAGGCGTGGTGACTCCCACCTGGAATCCCAGCAACTCAGGAGGCTGAACTAGGAAGATCCCGAGTTTGAGGCCAGAGGCAGGTAGCGCAATTTAGGAACATTCGGACTCAAAACAAAAATAAAATAAAAATGTGCTGGAGGTGCTGCCCAGTGGTAGAGCACCTGCAAAGCATGTGTGAGGCTCTGAGTTCAACCTCCTAGCACCACCAAAAAATAAAAAATAAAAAAAGCATGACTCATAAATTATAACTCCTTTGTTTGAAATCCTCCAAGGACAATGTAATAAAACAAAGATACTCTTTTCAACAAAGGGTGCTAGGACAACTGTACACTCACATACAAAAAGCTATCGAGATGCAGATTTTATGTCCTTCCAAAAATTAACTCAAACTGGACAAAATGCAAGCCTATAAAATTCCTAGAAGATAAGGTAAAAGAATATCTCAATGACTTAGCCGTTTGGTAATGACTTTTTAGATCTAACAACAAGGGTATAATATATTTTTTAAAAGAATTGATAAGTTGGGCTTCATTAAAATTAAAACTTCCTGCTCTGTGAAAGACAATGTCAGGATAATAAATAGAAGCTACAGAGTGGGAGGCAATATTTGCAAAAGACATATCTGTTAAAGAACTGTTATTCAAAATATACAGAGTCCTGAAAACTGAAAAAGAAAACAATAGAAAAAACAAAGAATCCAGTTTGAAAAAGGATCAAAGACCTTAAGAGATGTGTTAATTATTTTTCTCATCACTGTACAAAAATACCTGACAGAAACAACCTAAGGGAGGAAGGATTTATTTTGGCTCATGGTTTCAGAGATTTCAGTCCATAATCCTTGGCTGTGCAGATTCTGGGCCCATGGTGAGACCAACATGGGGGTGGAAGCATGTGGAGGCAGAGGCTGTACACCTGGTAGTGGGCAGGAAGCAGAGTGGAGCCATTAACAGGAAAGGGCCAGGGCAAGATGTATCCTTCCAAGACACACCCCCAGTGACCTAATCCCTCCAACCAGGGCCCACCTTCCCTGGTTTTGCCTCCTCCCAATAGTCTATTCAAATTTTGAATCCATCAGTGGATTAAACCATTCACGTGGTCAGAGCCCTTGTGATGTAATTGTCTCTGAAAATGTTCCCACAGTCACACTCAGAGGTGTGCTTTGCTAATCTCCTGGGTGTTACTCAATCCAATCCAGCTGATGATCAGGATTAACCATTACAAGTCCACTCCTTGTCAATATGACACCATACACATCTCCTAACCCTGTAACAACAGACACCTGATCAAAGAAAATATATAGATAGGGGGTAAGTATGTGAAAAGATATCCCACATCACAAGTCATTGGGAAAATGCAAATTAAAGCAACAAGATACTACTATGCATTTATTGTTGTTGTTGTTAGGTGCCTTCGAGTTGGTGTCCAACTCAGCAACCCTACGTACAATAGGCAAAACATTACTGCCATGCTTCTCTGTTATTCATAGAGTTTTCAATGGCTGATTGTTTTTTGGGGAGTGGGTTGCCAGGTCCTTCTCCCATGCCTACAGCATCTGGTGTTCCCAGGTGGTCTCCTACCCAAGGACTAACCAGGCCTGATCCTGCCCAGATTCTGAGATCTGATGGGATCCAACACCATAGTGGTATGGCTGCAGGTGGGTGCACTTATTAGAATGGCCAAAATTCAGAATACTAGCAACACCAAATACTGACAAGGATGTAGAGCAACAGAAACTCTCACTCATAGTTTATGGCAACGCAAAATGGTAGAGCCATTTTGGGAAACAGTTTAGCCATTTCTAAACATACTCAACATACTCTTTTACTCAAAACTAAGCATACTCTTACCATACAATCCAATAATTATGTTATTTGGTATTTACCCAAAGGAGTTAAAAACTTATGTCCACACAAAAATCTGCACACAGGGTCTGGTGGTAGAGAGCTTGGTTACCACATACAAGGCCCTGGGTTCCATCCTCTACATCAGACACACACACAAATACACACACACACACACACACGCACACAAACACACACACACAAATATCATTCATTCATAGCTATTATTTTTTCATTACTGGAGAGTTGAATCCAACACCTAGCGCATACTTTGCAAGTACTATGCCACCGAGCTGCACCTCCATCCCCTTTTTTTATTTTTTGAGACAGGGTCTTGCTAAGTTGTACAGGCTGCCTCTTACCTCAAATTCATGGCCATCCTGCCTCAGCCTCACAAGTTGCTCCAGGTGTGCACCAAAATGCCTAGCCTGTTTATCGCTACTTTATTTATAATTGCCCAAATTTGGAAGTGACCAAGTGTCCTTCAGTAGATGACTAGATAAATGCAGTACATCTAGACACTGGACTATTATTCAGAACTAAAAAAAAAAAAAAAAAAAAGATGAACTATCAACCCATGGAAAGTCATGGAGGAAACTTCAATTCATGTTCCTAAGTGAAAGAAGCCAACAGCTATATAGTGTTCAGTCTCAACTACAGCACATTCTAGAAAAGGCAAAACTATGAAGAAAATAAAAAGGTATCTTCCAGAAGCTGAAAGGGAGAGAGAGGGGTGAACAGGCAAAACACAATAATTTGTAGGGCAGAGGAACTACTCTGTAAGATGCTACCATAGTGGATACGGGTCATACATTGTCTAATACCCTCAGATGTACAACCTCAAGATGAAACCCTAATGCAAACTATGGACTCTGGGTGATCATGCTGTGCCACTGTAGGTTTGCCAGGTGTAGCAAATGTAGCACTTTGGTGAGGAATATTGAGAGTGGAGGAACTATGCCAGGGATAGGGCGTGGGATCTCTCTGTACCTGCTCAGTTTTGCTGTGAACCTGCTCTAAAAAGTCTATTTAAAAAAAAAAAAAAAAAAAAGCTTTCTAATACTCTAATGGCTTCCACTTTGCCCAGAGAAAAAGCCAAAGTCATCAAAGTGAGCTGCAAGGCCCCTCCCTGTACTTCCATGATCCCGTGGACATCTTCTAAGCCTTGCTTCCATTGTTCAGTTCTCCAAAAGGCAGGCCTGAGGTAAAGAATCATGGGCAGGTCATTTATGTGAGAAATGGATGCAGGACTGACATGTGATAGGAGGGGGTCTCTGGGGCCCACTGAGAATCCTCAGAGAAAACAGGTGGAGCCAGCCCACGGGAGGGAGATTGTTTGTCTTTATGCTCACTCCCACCCACCCATGGGCTGCTTCTGAGGCGTTCACTGCTTGGAATGGAACTAGGGATCATCATTTTAAGTGAAATAAGCCAGACCCAGAAAGATAAGCATCCCATGTTTTCTCTCATATGTGGATGTTAGACTTCAATATATATTAAGACAAATAGGTCATGAAAGTAGAAGAGTTCTATGTAGGAAAAGGTTACAGACTAAAGAGAAGGGAGACCAGACAAGAACAAAGGGAAATGGTAGAAAAGAAAGGAAATATCAAATATTTTGTCCTTAAGGCAAAAAAATTTGTCCTTAAGGGATGTAGATAGATAGATAGACAGACAGACAGACAGACAGACAGGACAATCAAACAGAAGGGTGACCATTAGTGGGGAGAATGGGGAAGAGATGGGGGATGGGACATGACAGGGTAATCGAGGAAGTGAACTTGAGCAATGTACAATGAAATGTATGTCTGGAAATGTTATAATTGGACCCATGAAGTTGCACACTGAAAAATCACTAATAAAAGAAGATTACTGGAGGGGAAAAGCCACAATAGCACTTCCTAAGGAAGGATTTGTATTTAAAAGATGAACATTCTTTGAAGGTGATTAGTCCTGGAAACAAAAAGGAGTTCAAACTCTTGAATCCATGGGGTGAAAAGATTATTAATTGGTTATTGATTATCGATCAGTCAAAGCTTGGAACTGCAGCTGTAAACTTGCTAATTATGAAATGTATCTTACTCAAGATAGACGCCTATACAAGTAATTACAATTAAAATATCCTAAAACAATGCTTTAAAAATAATACAGAGCATACATTCAAGTGGGAAGAGATAGAAAATGAGCAGATAAAAACAATAAATGTCAGATGGGGATAAAAAGAGTGAAAAGAAATAGTTGTGGCTGTTTTAGAGAATGTTACAGAAATATTTGAGCCACTGGCCCACGCCTGTAATCCCAGTGGCTGGGGAGGCGGAGGCGGGAGGATTGCAAGTTCAAGACCAGAGGCAGTCTGCATAACTTAGAGAGATCCTGTCTCAAAAAAGTAAAAAAATGGGCTGGGGGTGCAGCTCAGTGGTCCAGCACTTGCAGAGCATTCAAGCACCAGGCCCTGGGTTCAACCCCCAGTACTGGAAAAAAAAAAAAAAAGAAAAGAAAAGAAAAGAAAGAAATATTTAAGCAGAGCTCAGAGGGAAGTAAGCCAACAAGCCTTGGGAACAGGGGGTATTCAGGGGCCATGTCCCTGACCCAATCTCACCCAGACAGAGAGCAGTAAAGGAAAGGAGTCGGTAGGAGGTGTCCTCAGAAAGGAGGCAGATAGACAGATGGCGGAGAGTGCCAGGGACCATGTTAGGACTTTGCTCATAGGAAACTTGCAGAATCCACTGGATGGCTCTAAGGAGAAGAGTTTCATGTTCTGCATTTATACTTATAGGAAATAAATTTTCCTTTGCCCTGTAGGACTTCTATTTCCCTCTCTCTTTCACTTTTCTCATTTTCTTTTCCTCTTCATTTATTTTCTTTAGATATAAAGTTAAGCCCATGTAGATCGGATAGAAATACAGATGATAGATAAATGATGATGGACAGATGGGTGAGTGGATGGATGGAGGGATGGATATAAATAATGTATAACTGTTAGGAAGTTTTGCATGACTGTAACAAATACCTGAGATAATCAGCTTATCAAGAGGTTTGTTGGCTCACAGTTTTGGAAGTTTCAGACCATGGTTGATTGGCTCTATGCTTTTGGGCCTGTGGTAAGGCGGCACATAATGACAGAGAGTGCTCGGTAGAACAAAACTGCCTGCCTTATGACTGGGATGTAAAAGAGAGGAAAAGGTGGGGTCCTCCAACACCCCCAGGGGATCCCCAGTGGATGAAAGACTTCCCAATAGATCTCACCTCCTCATCTTTCCACCACCTCCCAACAGCACCAAGGTAGAGATCACACCTTTAACACACTGGCCTTTAAAGGACGTCTTTGTGGTTGTTGTTGTTAGGTGCCAACAAGTTGGGTCCAACTCATAGTGACCCTCATAGGGTTTTCAATGGCTGATTGTTTCAGGATTGCTTCGGGAGTGGATTGCCACATCCTTCTCCTGTTTTTGCAGTGCTGGGGATGGAACCGAGGGCCTCAGAGAGTGCAGAGCATCACTCCACCAACTGAGCTAAACCCCATGATATAAGAGAGAAAAAGTGGGAGATACACAAGACACACCAAGTAAACACTTGTAGGCAGATAAATCAAGAAACAGTTGCGATCACTCCTCTAAGGTGTTTTTCTGGCCTCTTTCTAGGATCCTCTAAGAGGGAATAAAGTGAGTGATTCATCCCAAACTCACCAGAAGGTATTGCCCATGAGCGAGTGCCCACAATGCTATCCTTTGAAGGCTTTGCATATATCCCAATAATGCTGCCAAGATAAAAATACTTTTCATACTCCTCTTAGGAAGTTCTCTGCAGAATAAATAACATACTTTTGAATCACTTCAGAGACAGTCACTATTCCTGTCTTTTTTTCTTTTTCCTTTTAAGTGAAACAGCTTATAATAGGCAAAGTTAATTCTGGATTCAAGGGTGACAAGTTATATAATCAAATTAAACAATTTTGTGCAAACTAAGCTGTAAGAACAGTTTTAAGTAGATCTTTGTTGCTGTTGTGAGTTGAATTGTGGTCCCCAGAAGGGTGTATTGAAGCCCTAACCCCCAGTATCTCAGAAGGCAGACTTTATTCAGAAATAGGGGGCCATTGAATATTGGTTAAGATAAAGTGATACTCAATCCAATATGAATGATATCTTCATAAGACAATACCTTGTGAATACAGAGGTACACAGAGAGGAGATAATGTGGAGACACACAGGGAAAAAATGGCCCTGTGACAGGGGAGAGGCACCCAAGGAACACCGAGGTTTACCGGAAGATACCGGAAGAGGTAGAAGAGACACGGAAGTGTCCCTCCTAGAGCGGTCAGAGAAATCACCACCCTCCCAGCACCTTTATCAGGCTTTAGACTCCGGAACGCTGAGACAATGCAGTCTGTAGTTTTGCCAGTTTGGCGTGCCTTGTTGCAGAAGCAGCAGGAAACTAATACAGTTGCCCACTGAGCATCCATCCATCTCCTTCTCCCTGACAGTATGCAGATTTCCATGTGTACCTACCCCTTCCACACACTGTCTAGGGACAACTCAAAAAGTCACCTACCCCCATTGCCAGCCTGGAAGCCCAATTGCCTTAGCCAATCAGCACTTTGATTCCCTCTCCCATAAGTCATTGGCTCAAAGGTAGATTCATACCTTAAACTGGGCCAACTGGAGTGGCTCGGGATTCTCATTTAGAATGCAGAGATGGAGGGATCAACAAAAAGAGAGGCGAACCAGAAAGCCAAGGAGCCTGGACTGCATCCGACAACAGCCATCTTCAGAGGTAACATGCAGCCAGCAGGGTAAGCAACAGAACAGAGATCCGCAGAAGCCCTGGGTCCTTGGAGACGTCTTTAAACTACTAGATCAATCTGTCTGGAAGCGCACAAACCTTATAGTTAAAGCTGTTACAGTTTAAGAGCATTTGACCTGAATTTTGCCTTCCTCATAACTTAAATGGGGCTGGGGTTTAGCTCAGTTGGTAGAGTGCTGCTCTGCACTCTCTGAGAACCTGGGTTCCATCCCCAACACCACAAGAATGGGAGAAGGACATGGCAATCCACTCCCAAGGCAATCCTGAAACAACTAGCCATTGAAAGCCGTGTGAGGGTCACTTTGAGTCAGATGCAACTTGAGGGCACCTAACAACAATGACATAATCTAAAGCTTCATTGATGACAAGCTGGCATCATAGGGCCCTATGTGCCATCTCCAGACAAGAGAGAAGGACTTTAAGAGGACACCCTGGAGAACCAGATATGAGACACAGGGCTGGAATCACACCCAAGGAAGATAGGGAGGCTAGGACCAGAACCCACCCTGCCTGGCAGCTACGGGAAGAGTCACCACCAACGTGGGAATGGCCTGCACTTCCAGAGCCTGATGGGACCAGGATGGATGTGCATCTCTCAGCTGCCAAAGGGGGCTGCTGAAGGGAACAGGATCAGCTCTCCTTGAGACAGAGAACCTGCCTTCTGTCCTAGAGAACCCCAGAGAAGTAGAGCCAGAAAATGAATCAGAAGGCAAGAGGAGCCCTGCAGTGGCAACGACGTCGCCAGCAGGGGGAGCCCTCTCCCACTGCAAGAAAATTGAGCGCAAAATACCCAGCAATAGCAAAATCCTGAAAAGCACCTCAAAAATGTTCCTCAAGTCAATGATCCCATAATTGAGCATCTGCCCCCATCTAGAGAACATCAGGGCCAAATGACAACAGAGCAGGCCAAGAAAAGACTTTCCTGCCCCTTACTTGTCTTCGCCTGGCGGCTCCAGTCCTGCAAAGAGAGTTGAGTGAGAAGGAAAGCGGTCAGATCGCTTCCCCAGGTCACCAGAGGAAAACAGGCCCATTAAAGTAAGGCAGAGAAACTGGGTAGGATAAAGTATGGAGTATTCTAGCACGTGAGAGTCCTTTTATTTTTTTAATGTCTATTTATTTATTTATTTACTTACTTACTTACTTAGCAGTTATCAAAACGAGTCTTTTCTTATCACTAAAAGGGCCTGGGAAAACTATGGACCCACCTCAGATTCTAACCAGCTCTAGCAGACACCATGTTGCCCACATCACTGGGCATCACCCCTACGCAGGAATGCTGGGTATTGCCAATACCTGCAACTCGGCCTGCAGGGTTTATTTTAATCCGTCTGGGCAGGATGTCTAACTCTTAAACAAAGAAAAGCAGAAATGCTGGAGCTTCCAAGTACCGGGAAGTAGCCCACAATCAATAAGGTGCAGGAAGTTGTTGGGCAAATGCCACGGCTTCCTGGCACCTCCCTGTGGGTAATTCTGTGATCGCTGGCTGGAAAACTCGCCCCTTTTTGGCTCATCTCCTTTCCTATCTCCCTTTCTCACTTCTTCCACTGAAATTCTTGCCTCAGGGTCTGTTTCTGGGAAGACAAAAGCCCAGATCCCAGGGAAAGACAAGATGATCTCAATCAGCAGGTTTGAATCAGCGTTGGACCGGAGGGAGGATGGAGGAATGCTCCTTTCTGCTTGTCCAGGCAAGGCATCACTCACACTAGAGTTCTGCTTTTACTCATAGCTGAGTTTCCTGTCTAAAACCTGGGGACAGGAAGCAGTGGGGTTTTTCCATTCCCTTCTACGTGGTCACCACATCTCGAAACTTCAGATAGGAGTTAGATATTCATCACACAACTCTTCTGACTTCTTCCTGCCTCTTCAATTTTCCATTTCCTCCCATGATGCCCACTGAATGGGGCGAATGGTACATGGGGGACAGAATTCACATGATGCCTCGTTCATAGAGCTGGGCCTGGTGGCTGATCCATGTCAGGATCACTCATTCCCAATACCCTGAGAGCCTTACTTGCTTTGCTTCCCCCCCACCACCTTTTTTTTTTTTTTTAATTATTAAAGTGCAATTTACATACAGTTAAAATCCAATCAGGCTAGGGTTTGGCTCAGTTGGTAGACATGCAATCATGTCAGATCTCCCAAGCTAAGCAGGGTCAGACCTGGTTAGTACTTGGATGGGAGAAGGCCTGGGAATACCAGGAGCTTGTAGGCTGAAGGACCTGGCAGCCCCCTCCCCAAAAAACAATAAGCCATTAAAAACTCTATGAATAGCAGAGAAGCATTGACAATAGTGCCATGCTTGGCATAGCGTCAGGTAGTGTTTCATCTGTTGTACATAGGGTCTCTAGGAGTCGGCTGGCACCTAACAACAACAACAATAAGATCAAAAGTAGAAGTTCCATTGTTTGGGTTTTTCTATTGGAAGGACTTCCCTTTAGTAAAATGAAATTATAAGGTACATTTTATAGGTGTAAGAAAAGAGTCGTGAGGGAGTTGCCTGGGCCTGTCTCAAAGAAGCATAGAATTACAGAGGGGAAAGCAAGGTCAACTCAAAAGGTATGTGCCTTTTGGCCCCAAGCATGGCTCATTGCTCTTTTCTTCAGTACTGGGGGTTGAACCCAGGGCCTAGCGCTTGCATGCTTTGCAAATACTGTACCACTGAGCTGCACCCCTAGACCACTTTTTTTTTTTTTTTTTTTTTTTACTTTTTGAGACAGGGTCTCGCTAAATTACACAGACTGCCTCTAGTCTCGAACTTGCGATCCTCCTGCCTCTGTCTACCAAGTCTCTAGGATTACAGGCGTGCGCCACCACACCCGATACTTATTGCTGTTTTAACGTTTTCATTATTTAAAATGACTCTTAAAAATAACATGTCTAAGCAGGCGTTATGGGCTGGGATTTAGCTCAGTTGGTAGAGTGCTGCGCTGCAGTCTCTGAGATCCCAAGTTCATATTCCTAGCACTGCAAAAATGGGAGAAAGACCTGGCAATCCACTCCCAAGGCAATCCTGAAACAGTCAGCCATTGAAAACCCTATAAGGGTCACTACGAGTCGGACACAACTCAACAGCACTTAACATCAACAACAACAACAACAAGCAGGCATTACTCATAGCAGTTTTCTTGGAAGTTGTTTCAAAGTTCTTAACTATGAGCTAATGAGATTCAAACCAGATCCTGGGGTGAAAGCTCCTTCGCTTTCTATGTCCCCCAAATTTTCCAGTCTTTCTATCCTTCTTCAATATAACCACCACCACAATCAAGATATGTAAAATTTTGATGTGGGGCAGGAAAGGGTATCCAAAATATGGTACCTGGGTATGCTGAGTATTTTAAGCTGAAGGAAATTGAAAAAACCCCAGAAACAAGAAGGTCACTCTCTGATCTCCTCCTGTCTCCCTCCACCAAACATGGCCATAGGAAAAGCCTCTGACCTACTCCCCTGAAAGTAGGTCACCAAACCCTCAAGTGACAGGTGTCTTGCCCCATACCCGGAAGCCAAGAAGAATCTGAACAAACGGGCCTTGCTAAATTCCACTGCTCTATCATCATCAAGTCATACTCCCTCTCTGTGCCAATCGTATTGCTACAAAACTGTCCATTCATCAAATCTACACATAAAAATCCAGTTTTCCCTGTGTCTCTGAGTCTTCATTTCTGAAGACTCCCAGGTCACATGAAACTTTAGTGGAATAAATTGCATATGCATTTCTTTTGTCAATCCACTTTTTTTTTTTTTTTTTTTTTTTTCAGTACTAGGGGTTGAACCCAGGGCCTTGTGCTTGCATGTTTTGCAAGTGCTGGACCACTGAGCTGCACCCCCAGCCCATTTTCTTTTTTAATTTTTTTTTTTTTTTTTTTTGAGATAGGGTCTTACTAAATTACCCAGACTGCCTCTGGTCTTGAACTTGCGATCCTCCTGCCTCTGCCTCTGGAGCCACTGGGATTACAGGTGTGCACCACCACACCCAGCTCAATCCATGTTTTTTTTTATTGGGAGTGTCAATTGTGAATCTTGCCTTGAGTGAGGAAAAGAAATATTTTCTCCTGTACCATCCCATTGTTTTAACTTTCACATTTAGAACTATGATTCATCTTGAGTTAACTATTGCATTCTATGTAAGGGAGAGATCAAGGTTAATTTTTTTCCATATGGAGGCCCAAATGGCCAGCATAAAAAAAAAAAATCCTTTCCTTACTGACTTCCCTTGGAGTCTTTGCTCTAAATCCAAGAGACCATATATGTGAAAACAGTTTCTTGACTCTCTTTCCCATTCCATTAGTTCATTCATCTATTCTTGCACCATTCCCAGACTGTCTTAATGATCGTTATCTTCATAGTAAGTCTGGAAATCGGGACATATAAGTCCTCTGATTGCGTTTTTAATTCAAGACTGCCATGGTTATTCTAAATTATTTGAATTTCCATAGAAATTTCAGAATAGAATTTCTCCTCCACTTATTACAAAGAAACCAGCTAGGACTTTTATCAAGATGGCTCTGAATCCACAGGTTCATTTAAGAAGAAGTGACCCTTACTCTTTAGTCCTCCACTCCATGCCACAGTACAAAGGATAGCTCTTCACTTACTTTGGTTTTCTTTACCTTCCCTTAGTGAGGTTTAGAAATCTTGACCACCTTGCCTTCTATTTATTCCTAACTACTTGACATTTTCTCATAGTTTCCCAAGGCCAGGAATAGGTTGGAGCAAAAGAGGCAAAGGTGAGAGAAGCCTCCTTACACATTGCACCCCAGTCCTCTCCCCTGAGGCTAGTCTCTGCCGTGGCTATTCTACATGATTGCTTCCTTTAGAAGTTTATTTCTACTAGTTTGTTTCCAGGATGTGAACATCCAATTGATTCTTGTATATAGACTTGGTGTCCAGCGCCTTTGTAGCCCTGACTCTCGACTCCCTGAGTGAAGGTGGCACATCCATGGCTGGACTTGTACTCAGGCTCAAGACTCAGAAGCTGATGTCCCATAGACTGAAAGAATGGGGTGTCTGTGTTTCCAGGGGTTTGTACAGCTTTCCTCAAAGCTCTCTACTGTATCTTTCTACTTGTAAGTAGCCCTGTGGCATCCGATCCCTTCAGATCTCGGAAGCTAAGCAGGCTTGGGCCTGGTTAGTACTTGGATGGGAGACCGCCTGGGAACACCAGGGTCTGTAGGCTTGGGAGAAGGACCTAGCAACCCACTCCCAACAAAAAATCAGCCATTGAAAACCCTATGAACAGCAGAGAAGCACTGACAATAGTGTTTCCCCTGTTGTATATAGGGTCTCTATGAGTCGGATACTGACCTGACAGCACCTAACAACAACAACAACTTGTGAGTCACTTACCAGGTTCCTAATGAGGCAGGATAGAAATTTGGGGGACATGGAAAGGGAAGGAGCTTTCACCCCAGGATCTGGCTTGAATCTCACCAGCTGAGAATCAGGAACTTTGACACCACTACCAAGAAGACTGCTGTGAGGACGGCCTGCATACACACACTATTTTTGAGAGACATTTTAAATAACAAAAATGTTAAAATAGCAATAAGCTGTGCTTGGGGTCCAAATGGATATAACCTTTAAGTTTGCTGTCCCTGTGCAATTTTGTGCTTATGACATGCCCTTATGACATGCCCAGGCAACTCCCTCCTGACTCTTTTTCTTAAACAGATACAATATATCATCTCATTTTACTAAAGGGAAGTTCCTCCAATAAAAAACCAAGCAGTTGAACTTCTTCTTTTGATCTTATGGGCACTTCCCAGCCTATGACAGGGGCCTATCTAGGCTCACATCACACCTGGGTATCAGCCAGGCACCCAGGACTGACATCCCATGGGGCATCGCCTAGGTTAAAAAGAAAGTTGGAGGGAACACATACACCCACCTCTCTTTTTTGGCTTCTTCTTCGCTCTCTTGGTAAGCCAATCTCTCCTTATTGCCCACGTGAATTCTAAAGTGTGTATTTAATAAACACTTACCTTTGTTTCACTTGCTCTGACACATCCTGAAATTCTTTTCTGTGATGAAGCCAGGGACCCAGCTGAACCTGGGTGAAGGGCCCAGGTAGGGGAAAGCATCAGGCCAGGTGGCCACGCTGAGCTGTACCTCTCTGCTGTGTCATTGGTGACACTAAGGCATCAGAGGCAACTGGAAACCCCAGAAATGGAACTTTAAATCAGAGTGGAACTTGCTGGGGGAAGCGCAACCACAGTAGCTGGGGCCGGATTCCCGGCAGTCCCTGGAGGCCAGAAGTGCCCCTCCAGCTCCCTGTCTGGCCCTCTTCGTTTTCTCATGCTTTGTGCTCATTGGAAAGCCAGCCATGATGGTGCACGCTTGTGACAGCAGCGCTCACGAGTCTGAGTTCGAGACCAGCCCGGCTACATAGCGAGACCTCATTTCAAAATAAATGAGTCAGTTAATTAATCAATTTTTAAAATGATGAAAAAGAGATGTGAGGTAGTTCCCAAAACTTCCTACCATGGCACCAGGCGTGGTGGCGCATGCCTGTAATCCCAGCGGCTCGGGAGGCGGAGGCGGGAGGATCACAAGTTCGAGACCAGAGGCAGTCTGCCATAATTTAGTGAGACCTTGTCTCAAAAAGTTAAAAAAAAAAAAAATGGACTGGGGGCGCAGCTCAGCGGTCCAGCACTTGCAAAGCATGCAGACACGAGGCCCTGGGTTCAACCCCTAGTACCGCAAAAAAAAAAAAAAAAAACCCTGCCTACCATGTGGCAGTATGGATCAGTATACAAGGAAGTGGAAGGGAAAATCAAGGCAGGGACATAAACTGAAACCAGGCAGGAGTGAGTAAAACTGGAAGGAGAAAAAAGGGTCAGAGACCAGGAGGGTGGAGAAGCCAGGGTCAAAGGTGGTGCCAGGATCAGAATGAGACCAAAATGGTGGAGCAAACTCAAGGCCCTGCCTTACTCCTTAGCTCAGAACTTAGTGTGACCACCAGCCTCTCATGTGGGGTTTACTGTATTGGCCTCCTGGCTGTTCCCCACAGCACCTGGCTCCCAGCGCTGCCCTTCCCCTCAATCTGTCAAACTGATAGCCAGAGTGATCTTTTAAATGCACAAGTCAGCCCAGAAAGGGAGAATATATCTGCAAATTACATGGCATAAGGCTCTAGTACCCAAAATATTCAAAGAGCTCCTACAACTCAACAATGACAAAAACCCCACAAACAATACAATTCAAAAATGGGCAAAGGAGTTGGATAGATATTTTTCCAAAAAAGGTACACAAAAGGCACGTGAAAAAGATGCATCATGTGGTTGTTGTTGTTAGGTGCCATCGAGTTAGGTTCGATTCATAGTGACCCTCATAGGGAAGTCAAAACCGCATTCATTTTTGACAATACTTAAAAAGACCGACAATAACAAATGTCATGGATGTGGAGAAATTGGAATTCTCAAACTTTGCTAGTAGGAACATAAAATGGTGAAACTGCTTTGGAAAACAGTTTGGCAGTTCCTCCAAAAGTTAACAGACTTACCATGTGGCCCAACAAATTCTATTCATATGTATACATCCAAGATAATTGAAGTGTTGTTGTTGTTGTTGTTGTTGTTGTTGTTAGGTGATGTTGAGTAGGGTCTGACTCATAGCAACCCTATGTACAACAGAGTGAAACACTCCGCAACACAGTGCCATGTCTCACACTATTGTCAGTACTTCTCTGCTATTCATAGGGTTTTCAATGGCAGATTGTTTCAGGAGTGGATTACCAGGTCCTTCTCCCTTGCCTGCAGCACCTGGTATTCCCAAGTGGTCCCTCATCCAAGGACTAACCAGTCCAACCTTGCTTGGCTTCCAAGATCAGACGAAATCAGATGCCAGGATCATATAGCTGCAGGCATAATTAATATTTAAAAAACAAAAACTACCACCCGCAACAACATGGTTGAATGTCATTAATCTACTCTTGAGTTAGAACAAATGAGTACAAATTGTATGATTCCATTTATAGGAAAGTCAAAAATGGGGCAAAACTCGACCTGTATCAAAAGTATGGGGAGGAAACAGAAGCCCCAAGGCCTTGGGGATGGCAAAACTCAGGGCCTAAGTTGCCACCGGATTTTGGAACTTTTTCTGCCTCTTGTCTCACCTTCTATTCAGAAGTAAACTTCGGTCTCCAAACATCTTTCTCCACAATGCAGAATCCATGGCCCCTGGCAGACTTTGGACAGACGTATATGTCTCCAGCCCCTTAGCCTGGAATATGATCTCTTTTCTCCAACTTCCTATTCAAAAAATTCTAGGGAAGCCTTCTAATTAGCCAGATAGATAGATAGATGATAGATAGATAGATAGATAGATAGATAGATAGATAGATGCCTGACTCATCTGCAAACAATAGAAGAGACAGCTCCCTCATGATCAGAGTTGGAGGTGGGGAGCATCTTCCACAGGTCTGCCCAAAGGGCTGTGTTGTTTCCACAAGGCAGCGGGGTGCTAGACAGACAATCTCACAGACAGCCACCCATTCAGGCCCCCACTTTCCTGGAATTCACTCCACTGATACCTCCTGTCCTTTACAAACTGATGGACTACACCTCTGTCTTCTCCCAGGTGAGTCCTTGCACATACATGAAGCCCTTGTGAACAGCTGGGGAATGCTCTCAGATACACCCAAGAAGAGCTATTACCATTTCTTCTCATTGCTAGCACTGGCTTTCCTTCTATGTTTCCAGGCACTCCCTCCACCTACAAGGAAGCCACAAACGGTGCCATGGCTGTGCTTGCCTTGTCAATGTGGCAATGTCTACTAAAGTTTAAATATGTATGCCTTTGACCTGGTGTTTCTGCTCCTATAAATGTATCCTGGGCTGGGATTTAGCTCAGTTGGTAGAGTGCTGCTCTGCAGTCTCTGAGGTCCCAAGTTCAATTCCCAGCACCGCAAAGATGGGAGAAGGACGTGGCAACCCACTCCTGAGGCAATTTCAAAACAATCAGCCATTGAAAACCCTATGAGGGTTGCTATGAGTTGGACCCAACTTGATAGCACCTAACAATAACAACAAGAACAAGAACAACAAGAACAACAACAACAACAACATAAATGTATCCCATATGCATAGGCCTGCAGCCGTAGCCCTATGGCATCCGATCCTGTCAGATCTCGGAAGCTAAGCAGGGTTGGGCCTGGTTAGTATTTGGATGGGAGACCGCCTGGGAACACCAGGTGCTGTAGGCTTGGAAGTCGGACCTGGCAACCCACTCCCAAAAATCAATCTGCCATTGAAAATCCTATGAACAGCGGAGAAGACTGACAATAGTGTTTTCCCTGCTGTTTATGAGTCTGATACCGACTTGATGGCACCTAACAACTACAACATATGCATAGAGACACACTCACAAGTACACAAATATATGTGCAAGGATATCTATCAAAGAAATGTATATGTAAAGGAAAAACTGGGAAAGGAGAAGTGGAATCCAAATACTTCCCACCAGGGAGCTCATTACAGAAATGATTATGCACAGGTACGATGAAGCATTTTACAACTGTTAAACCAATGAGGTCCTACTCCTGAAAAAAGTTCAAGAAATGTCAAAAAGCGAGTTGCCAAACAGTATCTACGGTGATATGATAATAAGGGTCACAAAAATAATAATAATGCTATCTATGTTAGTAAGTGCAGTGGGAAATGTGAGCGATATAGAGCAAGCTATTCACAAAAGTTAAGTCCTAGGGGTGGCAGGGGGTAAGGAGTTTCATGAGGGACTGCCATCCTCCAAGCTCATATTTTTGTATCATTTAAATTTTTAATAGAAAATGCATTTGTTTAGGGTCTAAAACGTAACATAATGGTGTGTTTTTTAAGAGAGGGTCTTGAAAGTTGGGGAGAGCGTGACAGATGTCGTTTGACTGCCTGGCAGACAGATGTCTCGCGTTCACAGAGTTGTTTAAGAATTCAGACTTATCTCCTTGTGCGCTGACCCATAACACAGCAGACTAAATGTTTGACATGGGAAAATTCTCGGGGACAAAAGAGCTTATTCAAGCAGAACTGACAGCCATGAGCTATCTCATAATCAGCAGAGAGACAGACGCCCTGCCGCCCTGCCAGTGCTGGGGTGGAACCCGCCTGGGAGCGCCTACAAAGGGCCAGGAAAAGACTCTCTTTCCTCCTAGGTAATGGCCTCTTGTGTGGCCTTGGCTTTGCTTGGTTCAAGGCAGTGGGGGCCTGAATGGAGGGGAGTTGAGAAGATACTGCTAGGCAGAAGGCTGTGTGCTTCAGAGGGCTTTGAAGCTGGTACAAAGTTATCAGAAAATAAAGAGGGTGAGGTGTGTCTTGGAGAGAGTGGACAGGAATTGTGTGCCACGAAGATTAGCATAGAACCTGTATTCCAGCCAAGCATGGTGGCACGCTTGCGTAATCCCAACATTTGGGAGGCTGAGGCAGGAGGATCGTGAATTGGAGGCCAGCCTGGACTGTATAATAAGACCCTGTATCAAAAGAAAAAAAAAGAACCTGTGTTCTGAGCTTGGTTTTCATTTTTTAAAAAATATATGGTTTTTAATTGTAGTAAAATACACATAGGTGTTTAGCTCAGTTGGTAGAGCACTGCTCTGCAGTTTCTGAGACCCCTGAGTTTGATTCCCAGCACTGCAGAATGGGAGAAGGACGTGGCAATCCACTCCCAAGGCAATCCTGAAACAGACAGCCATTGAAAACCCTGTGAGGGTTGCTATGAGTCAGACTCGACAGCACCTAACAACAACAACAACAAAATACACATAAGGTAACATGTACCATCTTAACCATTTTTGAATGAACAATTAACACACATTCACATGGTATAAGAATTGTGTACCGTGGAGATCAGCATAGAACCACATCCATCTGCAGAACTCCTCCCGCAGAACCGAAACTAACCATTAAACAATAATTCCCCATTCCCTCAACCCACTCCTAGCCCCTTTGACTACCGTTCTACTTTCTGTCTTTCTGATCTTGACTACTGTAAGTGGAATTCATTGGAGTTCTTAAGACGTTTGTCCTTTTGTGAGTAGTTTATTTCACTTGACACAATGTTCTCGAGGTTCATCCTTTTTTTTTTTTTTTTTTTTTTGAGGTATTGGGGGTTGAACCCAGGGCCTCACACCTGCATGCTTTGCAAGTGCTGGACCACTGAGCTGCACTCCCAGCCCATTTTTTCACTTTTTTGAGACATGGTCTCACTAAATTACGCAGACTGCCTCTGGTCTCCAACTTGCGATCCTCCTGCCTCCACCTCCCCAGCTGCACCACCACGCCTGGCTGAGGTTCATCCACGTTATAGCGTGGGTTGAGGCTCAGAAAACTGATACCTCTAAGTATGGGACTCTTGTATGCTGATTAAATTGAAGACATCTAGGAATTTCCCTAACCCGCTTGAAGTCTAACTCTCTCCCCTGCATAACTCATCAATTAGGGAAGATTGACTCATAAAGAAGACTAAAGGTCAAGGCCTTACCCAGAAAGACTTTGGCATGGCCTGCCACTTATTCTTCAGAGACTTTATCTTTATAACAAGACAACCTTTGCGCACCATGCACCTCCTCCCTTCATCTTCCCATAAACCACCAGCACCTCCCTGTGAATCCCCAAGGCCCTCTTTCTTTCTGGAGCTCAGAATAACATATAAACTCCAACCATCTGGCCCTTCCTCGAGTCTCCTGTTTTGCATGACTCATGCATATGCACATAATTAAAGTGTTTTTTCTCCTGTTAATCTGTCTGCTAGCAGTTTATACCAGAGACTCAGACTGTCAGATGTTCAAAGAGTATAGGAAAGGCTTAAAGTCCCCCATACATTCCAGAATCTCCTTCTTTTCTATGGCTGAATAATATTCCATCATACAGATATGCCACATTTGTGGGGGGAGGTAGGGAGCTGAGACAGGGTCTCACTACGTAGCCCAGGCTGGCCTGGAAGTCGCTATGTAGAACAGGCTGGCCTTGAACTCATGTTGATCCCCTGCCTCAGCCTCCTGAGTGCTAGGATTATAGGTGTGCACCACCACACCCAGCAGAGATGCCATGTTTTGCTCATTCATTCATCAATGGACCCTCGGGTTGCTTCCATACTTTAGCTGTAGTGAATAGTGCTATTGTGAGCAGAAGTATATAGATATTCCTCCAAGACCCTGCTTTGGGGGTCGGGTGTGGTGGTACTGGCCTGTGATCCCAGCACGCAAGGAGGCGGAGGCAGGAGGATCGAGAGTTCAAATCTAGCATGAGCTACACGTATTTAACCAAGTAACAACCTGTCAGGGAGAATTTTCATGACTGTCCTATAGCTAACCCATTCCCCTTGCAACACTCTTGACCCATTCCCTCCTTTATTTGTCTCTACAGATTGATCAGCCTGCAGCTGTAGCCCTGTGGCATCCGATCCCATCAGATCTCAGAAGCTAAGCAGGGTCGGGCCTGGTTAGTACCTGGATGGGAGACCGCCTGGGAACACCAGGTGCTGTAGGCTTGGGAGAAGAACCCAGCAACCCCTCCCAAAAATCAATCTGCCATTGAAAACCCTATGAACAGCAGAGAAGCACTGACAATAGTGTTTCCCCTGTTGTACAGAGGGTCACTATGAATCGGATACCGACTCGACGGCACCTAACAACAACAGATGGATCGCCACATCATGTGCAATGTATTTTACTTATTTATTGTCTGTCCCTCCTTACCATGAGAATGTATAGAAGTATTGTTGTTGTTGTTGTTGTTGTTGTTGTTGTTAGGTGCCGTCCACTCAGGTCTGACTCTGTCTCCAAATAAAAAGGGGGGAAAGAAAAGAAAAGAGACTTCTCTTGCAGGTAGGGGAGTGCACAGCAGAAGTCACCCTGACCTTTCCCAGCGTGGGGCAGAGCACCTCTGAATCAGAGAGAGGCGCTGGTCATCCTGGAGTTGTGAGCAAGCTGCTGCTTCTCCAAGGACTGCCCCCTCTCCCTCTTACCTCAGTGAACTCTCACAGCCCACGGGAGGCAGGGCAGCTGTCACCGTGTGGACGAGAAACCAGCAGTGCCACTCCTGGTGTCCGGCTCTCTCAGCTTTCCCTCTGGAACCCGTCTGAGCTCATAGGCTCCCACCCTCTGTCTGCGGCTCACATTTTAACCTCAGGCGGACCTCCTACCATAGGTTATATTGTCATCTCAGGGCATATTCTTGTGCTAAAGACTCTTTTGTGGAAGGAGGTGAGAAAGAGCAATTTCTTTTTTTTTTTTTTTTTTTTTTTTGCGGTACTGGGGGTTGAACCCAGGGCCTCGCGCCTGCATGCTTTGCAAGTGCTGGACCACTGAGCTGCACC